>VUQR01027526.1:0-12168 GCA_015108515.1 Hemichromis elongatus | reverse complement strand
AACGATTTCTGCTGCCAGTGTTGGTCAATGGCTGTCCAGTCACCTGCTAACCTGAAAATCAGAAAAACAGGTAGATTCAGGTAAACATGACAAAACACACACACACACACACAATATCACTCTCACTGTGTGTGCTCTCTCATAAGCCAGTTGTGAATGATGAACCTTATAACCCATAGAGAAAAAAACCTACATACTACAGGTTGTCTTTCATGCCAAACTGGTTTCTGCCACCTGCTCAGCTTGACTTGGTGGGGAATTAATGACAAGACAGGTCACACCAGACCAGAAGATCCCTGCTTCATATTCTACAGAACCAGCCTAACACTGCTAAATCTTGTATGGAGGAGTTAATCATAGTCTAGATCAGGGGTCTCAAACTCCAGTCCTTGCTTTCCTGAAACTTTTCCATTTGTCCCTGTTGCAACACACCTGAAAAAAATTACAAGTCCTTAGCAAGACTCTATAGAACATGACTGCATTCTGAAGTAGCAACCCATCACCCTACTCAAGTAAATTTAAGTAAATGTAAGTGTTTATTGGCGTTTGAGACCCCTGGTCTAGGTGATCTTGACTGCTGCTGTTAGTGACCAGTCAGACCATATTCAGTCCCTTTGCTTCCCACATTACCTTTAAAGGACGTGCTCCTGTTAGAGCTTCCTACTATGTGAGTGAGAACTGTGATTCCATGGGCTAAAAAGGCCTTTAAACACCACTGAAAAATAGTGCATTTAATCATTACTTTTCCAGTTTTTCTTTTTGCATCACAAATGACAAAATGAATAGCAAGAAGTTGGGGATTGCAACAGATTTTTATTTCCCTAAACCCCGATTTTTAGACTATCATAAGACTGTAAAAATAAATACATACAATTAAACAATATACATAAGTGAAATACAATATTAATAGTATCAGACTGGTGATTTTGGATCTCTGAGAAGAGTAAATGGTAATGTTCATTACCAAAATAGGTAACAACAAAGGTCAGCTGATCATCAGAAGAGATTAAATTGATCCACAATCTCTGATTCATCAGCAAGATGATCGACTGAGGATTGTCCTGTAAGCTGCTTGAATGGCCACAACAAATGACATAAAATCTTGCTAGTAGATATCCACATACGATGAAACTGACCTGCTTTCACTAAAGATGGGAAAGGCAGAAATATCTTTGTGCTGTTAGGCAAAATTTCACTTATTTCAGTTTAAGTAGTCTGCAAAGAAACTACACTTTTGTACATCCTTCTGATTATGTTGTTGGGTAAAATCCACTTATGTCAATTGGATGTCTTTTCGGAGGCAGGTTGCTACTATTAGCTAATCCATGGTTGCACATTTGAATTAACATTCCTTCAAATTTTGCATCAGTCTATCCTACAACAAACAACAAGAAATGGCTAAACTGCCTTGCAACCTCATTCAGTGACTGTCCTCTAAACCTTCAGCACAAGACATTGGTGTGCATGTTTCTGTCCTATGACTGCTTAGATCATAAGTTTAAGATGTGAGCAAGAAAGTCTAGAAATTATACGAAATACATTCTAATGTTTTTATGTGATTCACGCAGGTTACAAATATTGATACAAAACTGATTTTGAACGATAATCTTATGTCTTGACTGTATGTTAAAACCATCTGTTTTTAGCACTTTAATGATTGCTGGTCATTTTCCTTTGAGGGGATACGCTAGGCATGGTTTCGATGTTCTCTCCCTCCCTGTCCACACACTGCCCTTAATGATCCAGGCCCAAGTGTGCATCACTTTGTCTCAGCATCTGCCTCTCTTTCATGTTCTTTTGAAAAGCACTCTTGCAGAGCACAGGTTTAATGATTTTATGTATTCTTTGGCTTAATTGGGGAAGGAGAGACAAACATTTCTCACACAAATTGGTTCATGTCTAAAAGCAGTTTTTATGGAGGCAGCTGTGGTTGAGGAAGCACTGAAGACCTATAGTAATCACACTATATGCGTACCTTGCCCAAGTTCAACTGAAACACGCCTACGCCTGCATTTTTAAGCAGGGCACAGTTCACAGCATCTGATCTGGGGATCAAATTCATCTGGGCACAGTTGGAATAGTGTGAACACCCCAACTGTTTGTCTAGTTGATGTTGGAGACCGCTGGTGTTAGCAGTGACTGTCAGGCCATCGTTACTCCCTAACTTTAAGGCATGTGCCCTTGTCACAGTCACATCTTCAGTAAGTGGGGATTCTGACTCCAAGGGTTAAACAGGCCTGCAAACACCACAGAAAAGTGAAGCAGTGGTTAGGACTCACTTCCCCACGATAAGACTGCTCTCAGTTCAAACAGCATGCTTGTTAGGTTAAATGGTGATTCTAATCTGGTCACATCTGAGAAGGCAGTAGGGAATAGCTGTATATCCTGCTTCTCACCAATAGCCTACCACTAACCATGAACCTGAACAGCATACGAGAATAAGAAGATGGATTTGGTTTATCAATTTAAGACTCACTGCTTATGTTGCTGTATTTTCAATTTTTCACCCTGATTTTCCAGATTCTGCATACTCTAGTTTTACAGCCTTCCAACAATGAGGTTAAAATGTGAATGACGGTGAGTTACACATTTTTACCGTAGTTATTTTAATAGATTCAGTGAAAATAAAGTCATACATTGTTGACATGCAAAATGCAAAACATTCACAATCGGGTAATGCACAGTGTGAGTGTTACAGTGAGAAAACTTTATTCCCCCCATAGCAGGATTCATTTTTCTTGCTGTTCTTTTTAACAGTGATTTAATACCACATTTCACACTTGATTATTTCTAAGGCAGAGGAAAATGTGATTTGTTAAATAAGCCACTTTAGAAACAAAATACTGCAAATGAGCTAATTTTAAGGTGCATTAGAGATGTAAGAAGATATCCTTTATAATATCCCAGTTTCCCACCGTTTAGGCTGTAGGCTCAGATAAATGAGATTTCACTTCTCCGAGGTGAAATAAAACTGATTTAAAAATGATATATGATGAAAGTATTGATAGCAGATCTTATTGTCGGTGCCCCGACGTACCATGTAATTCTTTGATACCACTTTTCCGTCTGTATCAGGTTTTGATGAAATCAACAGCTCCCAACAGTTTGCACCTGCAGATAGCACTGAACCATGTCAACGTGACAAAACCCATTAATTAACATTTTCTGCAATTATTTGGAAACTTGCACAGTGGCAAAGCAGACTTTACTTGGTCAAACATTGTAAATACAAGTGTTGACAAAGAAGACAGACAGAGACAGGCTTTGGCAGGCGAGCTAAAGCAAAAGAACACACACGGGCTGACAGGGAGGACAGAAATAGATGGAGAAACTTTAATCTGGCAAAGCAGCAAATGCTGGTTGTAGGTATATATACTGGGCAGATGACTAAACAGGAGCAGCTGTGTAAAGAGGAGGCTGACCAGTATGAAAGTGGTATGAATCATTTTGCTGAGGCTTCAGGGCTGAAAGACATGGTTCCTTGAATACGTGTTCAACGGGCTTCGGGGTAAATTTCCTCTTTGTGAAAATCTTGTATAACAAAAGAGGGTGTTTAACACACCACCGTTTCTGTTTAAATCAACACTTTCAGCACAGCCCAGGTGACAGAGAAACAAAGGACAACTGGTGGGCAGGTGGAGAATGGCAAAATCTGAAGTGATTGGATCCCACTGGGCACAGCTGTGTTACATTCAAGACCTGACATATCTGCCAGAGCTGAGTGTCACCACTCAAGACGCTGCAGATTCCTGGCAACACATCTGTTAGAATCTGGTGGTTAAAATTCAACCATCCATGCTTTGAGTCAAGTTTATTCTTGAATAAAAGCTGCACAGAGCAGATGAATGAGAGAGGGCGTCAGACACAGGAATGGCATGGAGCCTCCAGCCAATTTTCAAAACAAAAGACCCTGTTTTGACTCAAGGCTCCGCTTCTGAAACTCTTCCCATAGTGATTTGAAGCCACGAGAAAGATGAGGGAAAATCTGAGATACGATGTCATCAAAAGCTAATGTACTAAATGGGTATATGATAACTGAAAAATGCATGTCTGCTTTCTTCCTGAGAGTGAGATGTGATGATTGCAGCTTAGTGTAGTCTAAAAGTATACTCTTAGAGAGACAGAACTAGCTTAGCTGTGCTATGAGCTGTGGTGTAGCCAAAGCTAGGGCAACTGCTAATAGTCTAGTCTGTTGTGTTTTTGTTTGTCTTATGCTACGTACTGGGGCAACTGTAACCCACATAATTCCCTAGGGATTAATAAAGTATTCTGATTCTGAACCTCAAGATGACCAAACTAAATAAAAGCTGGAAATCATTTCATTAAGGAAATAAGTTAAAACTGTGGTCAAAAGTAGAGTAGCAAAGCCAGGTCAACCAATAAGCACTGACCTGTTTGTACAGACAGCAAATCTGCTTTTTCTTACCATTGAAGGGTATACGACATCATTTTTTCCCCCTTGTATCTCTTTCTTTCCTTTCAACAGTTTTTTCCTCTTCTCTTTAGTGTAGTGCCAACCATTCATCTTAATTTGAGCTGATAAATTATAATGTTAAACATAACTCAAGTCTCTGTAATGGAAGGGACGACCCAGTTCCCCACTGATTGGCAGGCTACCAGTAACTTTAGCTCATCACATCTTCCCACCAACTGGCTTTTCTGTCCCCTGCCTGTCTCACAGCTAATTTTATTGATGGTGCCATCTTACACAAGACAGGAAAGTGAGTCACTTCGATTTTCTGCAGCAATCTTGTGCAATTTTTACACCTTTCTCTTCTCTTAGGGCAGTTAAAGTTAGCAGTTAGTATATCATAATTACAGGGAAATTGGCAATATTCAAGCAAAGGGTGAAAAGGGGGTATTAAAATTGTTGTCAGCTGAACTACACAAACCACGTACAATCAATGAAAAATACCAGGGAGAGAGAGGCTTCTCTTGTTTGAACAGAAACTTTGAATGGATGGTGCTATCAAAAGAGGACAATCATTTCATAACATTGCTTTTTACTCAGTGCAGGTGGCTGCTCTGGATGAGTGATTTCTGAGAGGAAATGGAAAGCAAGGCACAAGTGGAGGTGAAGGTGGAAGTACGAGAAATAAGAACTGGAAGACAGTTTTAGCAAAGTGAAATACTTAAAGTCAAGCTTTGCGTTACTTACGTGTGTCTTTCCCAGTGTGATTTGAAGGTGTCTCACGCATTCAACCCAATAAATTGACTCTCAGTCATTCACAGCATTTTCTATGTCTTTTAGATGGTGATCTATATCGATCTTCCTGTTGTACTCAACTGCATATAACCTGTTAAAACATGGTAGTTCATTTTAGATCAGGTCCAAATTATATGTTTCTGTCATCGTCTGGTTTAAATCATGTCAGCATTTAACTGCTCATTGATTTGTATGATTGTGGCTGACACTGACACAAAAAACGCCAATGAGATGATTTTTATAAGTCACATCTTGTATTGCTCAGTTTTTATTAATGTATACCGTTGTATTTTTTTTTTTAACTTAATTATTATTTATATAGGTTTTATCTAATAAAATTGGAATACAATTCTAATAAAACATTACCATACTTCACTGCAATAACTTTACCTTCCCTCCATTCGTCTGAGTAACAGAGGTAGGGAGTTCACTGAGGCATTCTCCAGTGTGTCCTGGCTCCTGCCCAAAATACTTCCCCTAATATGCTTGCAGTAGGCACCTAAGAAGACATTTGAATCATCTCAACTGGCTCTTTTTGATGAGTAAGAGAAGCCTCTAGTTTGAGACATTTCTGAATTACTGAGTTTTATATGTCTAAAGGAGAGCCTTAAAAATAACTCTACAACAGTGCCATCTGGACTGAGTGGTGGTCAGAGATGGAGGCTCATAAGACCCTGCTTTCTTTTAATAAAATTCCCAAATGAAATGTTGGGGATTGCTATAAATATTCAGTCTGTCAGATTTCTCGATGATGATGATACCAGTCCACAAAAGTGCACACACAGCTCATAGTTTTTTCTCTCTTGCTGCCTGGCTGTGGCTGTTTCTTGTCCTGCAAATCCCATCCAGGTTTTTCAAACACATCGTGACTGTGAGCACACAGCAGGTCTGGCAAATCATTAGACAGTGAGGGGCTGAACAAGTTTTTATGGAGTCTTTATTCACTTGGTAATGCATAACACAAGCAGTCACAGATGCACAGCAGATGGGTTGTTTTAATGCCTTGATTTAAGCCTACATCCCAAGGAAAACTAAATAATGGTTCAATTAAGATTAAATACTTCAAGTCAAATAATGGGATCTCAGCTGACCCATGACGCTTTTTCAGTCACTGTTATTGTGCAATAAATTAACAATGGCAGGAAAACACTCCTGGCATGCAACCCTTACTTCAAACAGATGCTGTAAGTTCTCTTTATTTATTATCATTTTGGATGGCACGGTATGGGCTGATTACCTTAGATAGCTAAATGCCCCCTCCCCCTCTTTTTTCTGCAGTTCCCACTCTAACAAGCTTGACTTGCTATAAGCTTTGAAATGTGCAATATGGTACACTAAACACATCACGGCTCAAACAGTCACATGAAAAATTAATGTATTTTTTTATTTTATGTGCATGTATTGCCATTCTGAAGCACATTAAGTAACTTTATTCATTTATTCAAATGTTATTCCTTCTTTTGGAATATTTTCTAGTCCAATGTACAGGCGGTTTAAAAGTCACTGTGTGTGTGTGTGTGTGTGAGAGATTCCCAGCTCGAGTGGACACATGATGCCACTTACTAAAGGTTATACCAGGTGGATGACAACATGTTCATGTTGTGCAATTGAAGAGACAGCATCAGACCAGTGAAGTTAACTGTCAGGTTGCAGCTTGTGATATTTAGGTTAGCATGTCCTTGAGTACACTGCTGATCGCTCTTGTTCCTGCTGACAGCACTCTGACCTCATATATGCCTCATATATAGTTTTTATATAAATAAAATTTACAATAAATCACGTGTACTTTTTTCCCTAATGGTCATGCAAAAAAACAAAGCACTTATAACATTTACCATGTTCACCAGTTTAGTGCAACATCATGATGTGAGCCCATGTATCTCTCTAACCTTGTTGGGTTGCAGTGGCAGCAGCCTTAGCAAGGTACTAGATGAACCACCTTACCATGGTTTAAGGTTCTATGCATCTTTGTGAAGCTGTGTTTGTTATGCCTTTTGGTTAAAAGACAATAATTAGTGATTAAGCTATGTAAGCAAGGTGATAAATAAGTTCAAAGTAAGGAAATATAAGTAACTCGTGCTAAAAACAGTTAAAATGCTTGGGTTTGAAATATGCTCAGAGTGAGACATCTTTATTGCAAGCGATCTTTGAATTTTATTTGCGGAAATGGGAGCGCTTTGATCATCAAACTATCTTTGACGTATTTTCTCCATTAATGCTGTGAAAAGTGTTTCGACAGTATTAAAAAAGTGAACAAGCTCATGTACACGCTAAAAATGCCCTACACACTTGTACCTTGGAAAACGTTCGTCTTTGTGAGTATTACTGTGTTGAGAAACAACTTTGATATGGAAATGCGATGCTAATGTAACGCAGGTGTTAAGCTAGGCTAATCATCAAGTCTAGTATTAAAATGTGTATTAGCTAGCAATTTATTTACACTTTCTGTATATATCAGTTACAAAAAAGAAATAGCAAGGAGAAGTCTTGAGAGAGGGAAAGGCTTAAAATGTCTTCAGTAAAATCAAGAAAAGCAAGCCTATTTTGTTCGCTGGCTGTCTAGCTTCACATGGTCACGTGTCGTAAGGGCGGCACAGTGTTGGTATGAGGTAGTATACTAGATAAAAAGTCCTAATTCACATTTTGGAAGATGGAAACCATGACCATTCTTTCCCGAAAACCTGAAAGGCCTGACTCATCAAAAAATATGGATATAAGGCTCATGCAATAATGGAGATAGATATGTCTCAATAGCTGTTGAGATATTTCCCTTAAAACCACATCAGGTGGAACAAAAGGCAGTAATGTATTTTTTTTTTTTTTTTTGGTAAATGTTTGTCATTAAATTGAAAGGAGTGCAGTGTTTTCGATCAATGCAAAAAGGCTTTATTGAGTCAAATGCTTTAGACACTCAACACTTCCCCATTTACAACACATCCATCTCAGGATTCTTAACTATCCACTTAAAGGCATTATTGACATGAATGTAAAACCTTCGCATAGGTTTCCTTGAAATGACCAGGGCTGTTGGTGTTGGCTTTTTAAACTGCAAGCATGACAAAGTGTTTTTTCTAGGTTTATTTCTAAAAACACAAAGCCCTCATCACATGGTGGTATCCAGCAGACAAGTGGATGAGTGCACATCTAACATTCTGATTCAAGAAAAAACTGGAATCCCAAACTGACGCCTTCATATAGAATCAACTGCTATGTTAAAATCTTAGATTGATGGTATTAGTTTCTTTAAAAAAAATCATGCTGCTGCATTTTTGCCAGATCAGCAAAATACTGATGAAGTGATTCAGGCATAAGTTATTTATATAGATAAAAACACAAGACTACACTTCTTCAGCCAAATACGATTATCCCCATAAAGAATGCTGAAACTCCACTTTTGCTGTCAAATATTATTGGTGGCTTCAGGAGTTTAAGGCAGTTTATCTGTACAATGACATACAGGATTAAATGCGGGACCTTGAGCTGACCAACGACTCGGAGCTTTTCGGTCTGCAAGCACATTGCAAATTTATTAAGCATTTTAGTCAAGTTTTCATTTACTCTCTTCAGCTACAATTCCTGCTAAAGGATTGCTTTTTAGCAAGCATGGCTGTCAGCCAAATGGTCTTGTGGTGAAATGGACAGAAGGGTGAAAAAAGCAGCAGGATATGAGGCTAAGTCCCTATTCTCTCCCTCTCTCTTGCTTTATCCACAGTAATCCCCGGGAGCCCTGAATGATAATGGGTAATGGATCTCCAGACCAATCCCTCCCCCCTGTAGAAACACACACACACACGCTAATGTTTCTGTCACTTTAGAGGACATTGCATTGACTTACATTCATTTCCTGGAGACTTGCATAGCTCTTAACCCTTACCTTACCTTAGCCTTACTCTAATCCTTGCCTTGACCATTAACCATTATTTTTCCATGCTAATTTTTTTATGATAGTGCTCATGCTGTCTTGGTCTTTGTCCCTAAAAGATGTTTTGGTGTAGACAGCATTATCTATAAAACTGTGTTGCTCACGCTAACGATGCAGTTTGCTATGACTAACCCACTGCATTCGTAGACCTTGTCTCTATTTCTCCATCCATTCTATCCAATTTTTTTGTTTCCTCCCTCATTTGGTGGCAGCATAACGTCCCTTTCCATAGTCTTTTGGGAAAAATAAACATTTACTAAACATAAGTGAGCAGAAAATGAGTGAGACATACATATTTGATGAACACAAACACACACACACATATATTGATGTGACAAAATATCATTTGTAACTGACTTGTGAACAACATACAGATTGCACATGACTGAATCCAGTTGATGTTGGTGTTGTGCTGTTTTTGCCAGTTCTTAAAATCCATGAACATAAAATGTCCAACAGACATCATACCTGTTGCATGTGCTCTGTATTATTTTTGGTACAATATAACATGTGGCGCTGTTGTACAACCAAACGGAGCCAGTGTATTTTGCTTATTATGCAAAAACTGAAACTGAAAATCAATGCTTATTTAAAAAGAGAGAGATTATATGGTTGATTTCTTAAACAGGAAACGGCTATTTCTAAGATTTTTTTATTTTTCAAAAATACTGCTGTTAAAGATTGAACTACTGCCCAAAAACATTCAACAACTTTCTGGAGGTGTTTGGTGCCAGAGGAAGGCTAGTAAACAGATAAAAGGTAGCGCTGCTGTGTTGCTGCATTGACCCAACCTGGTGGTCGATATCCTAACCCAGACAAATCAAACGCCCCCCCAATGTCCAGTAGCCAGAGGCCATTTAACACATTTCAAAGTGCCTGGATCTCAAACCTTTGCAGAGCCATGAGCCACTTCTTTTAACTGATGCCCAGCAGCAACAACCCACAGAGCTGCAGATTAATTCTCCTCATCTATAGTGCTGTTACGCCTTCTATTAGGCATCATGTTCTTAGGTTCATAACCTGTTGATTCATATTTCCCAGGTCTCCCACTGCCTTTTGCTAGCTTGCTCAGAAGAGAAGAACAAAGTAATGCCTTGTTAAATTCATCCACTGCTGACGAGGAAACTTTGAAGTAGAAAATGACTTAACTCTAGATTTCTGAAGTAGGCTTCATACATCCATGTGGCATTAGGAACAGAAAAAAAACAAAAACAAAAAGAATGAAACCTCTCCCAACAATGCTGTTGTCTACAACACATGCAACTTGCACAAAGAACATACATTATAATCAATTATTAAATGCTAAAAACTCTTAACAGGATAGATCATTTCATCTGTGTAATTATTAATAATAGCTGCTATGTCATGTGATTTAATTAAGGTGGTTGTAACTTGTAAATTATAGCATTGAAAATTGTGTTTTAACCCACTAAACATTGGACGTCACATATACCTGCAGATCATATCTATATTGGGTTTGTCGGTCCATGACCAATTCTGCACTTGCATACAACGTCCACAATTTTGACTCTCAACATTTGAACTTTGGACTGGGTACTTTTTAAAGACAACATGAGGATGTTTTGACTGGTGCTGGAAATTTACATGATTAATAAATGTAATATTGTTTTATTTACAAATATCAAAATTGTTGTTATTGAAATGATACATATGAATAATCATTATTTATTAACAAACATAACATTAGGTGTTAGCCTATTAATTTCCATAATCCATTCAAGGGGCGACCGTGGTTCAGGGGGTTGGGGCGCTCATCTCGTAACCCCCATCTCTCTGTCCTGGTCGTTGTGTCCTTGGGCAAGGCACTTTACCCTACCGCCTACTGGTGTTGGCCAGAGGGACTGATGGCGCGATATGACAGCCTCGCTTCTGTCAGTCTGCCCCAAGGCAGCTGTGGCTACAACTGAAGTTTTCCTCCACCAGTGTGTGAATGTGAGAGTGAATGAATAGTGGAATTGTAAAGCGCTTTGAGTGCTTGAAAAAGCGCTATATAAATGCAATCCATCATTATTATTTATTATTATAATTTATTCAGTACATGTGGGGTTTTTTTTACTGTTATTTTACTTTTTCCTATTTTAAACAACATGTGTAAACAACCAACAAAACATCCCCTCCAGTGGACCAAAATTGTACCTCCAAAAATGACTTATAAAATATATCAGTTTGCACAGTGGGTAAGAATTTGATATAGAATATTTGTTCAAGGTAGAGTTTAAGATATATTGCATGGCTATGTCCCCAAACTAACCTACAAAAACTGATACTATACTAATGATCTAAAAAATACTGCGTGATGCTAGTACACCAGCAAGCACTCTAACCAAATGATAATATCTTTTGTGTGTTTGAACTGTCCGAAATAGTCCATACAAGCATCTCTGAAGTAATTATTTAATGGGCTGCTTGATGCTGTTTAGATATTAAAATGTAACTAGCGCTTATGGTAATAGCATGCACAGACCACTTATACTGCTATTTAAGAGGATAGATACTCTTAAAGAGACCAGTGTACACTGCATTTAAGTAACACATTCACATAATTAGATGTTACTTCAACATACAGCTCATGAAGTTTTTTTAAAACAGCTATCTAGCAAAATACCATGCTGTGGTGCAGGTCCCTTTGTGTTGATACAAACAATGGCATTAAGAATAAAATAGAATAGAATAGAATAGCTTTTTATTGTCGCTGTTACAAGAACAGTGAAAGGCAGTTTGGCATCTCTCCATGTGTGTGAAGTACACAATAGCGTAAGTATTTACACAATAACAGACAAATTTACATTTACACAAGAAAGATATGTACGAGTTATACATACAGGTCCTTCTCAAAAAATTAGCATATTGTGATAAAGTTCATTATTTTCTGCAATGTACTGATAAAAATGAGAGTTTCTATATATTTTAGATTCATTACACACAACTTAAGTAGTTCAAGCCTTAAATTGTTTTAATATTGATGATTTTGGCATACAGCTCATGAAAACCCAAAATTCCTGTCTCAAAAAATTAGCAT
>VUQR01027525.1:0-12590 GCA_015108515.1 Hemichromis elongatus | reverse complement strand
GGGGCAAATTAACACAAGTGTAGGCAATCAACACAATGAGGCAGGAGAGGAAGTAAAACTAAACACAGAATACAAGAGACAACAGGAAAGTATGTGGGAAATAAAGACAGAATGAACCTGAACACAAGGAAGTGACCCAGAAGGAAAAAGCAGGAAATACTGAGAGAACATAATAAACACAACAGTAATTTAAACTAAACGCTACAGAGAACACACAAGGGCAAACATCTAAACCAGGCCTATTCAATTACTTTCTCTACTCGGCCAGATTTCAAATTTGTGGATCAGCTTTGGGCCGGATACACAAATCTTTATTATGTATTTTACTGACAACATTTATAAGTAATGTTTTGACTGACATTACCTCCATCACTACTACAAATACAATGAAAAATAATAGCAATGCACAATGTCTTTTTGTTGTTTTAATTATCTGCATCAAGTCAACAGTTGCATAGCTGTTATCAAATAAACATGTGTAAGGTTTTATTAACCTGCATTAACTCAACCGCAGCTACTAAATACATACATTGTAAGGGCGATACTACATGCCCTTACAATTGTAGAAGAGCTCCGGTTGTACGATGCTAGCAGGCTCTGCACTTTGCTAGCCCTCTCTGATGTTCCTTCGGGAAACTGCACTCCAAACGTCTGATGTTTCTCCGTGTGGTGTATTGTATTCTTCTAATACAGACAGGCTTACGTGGCATGATAAGCACAGCGGTTTAGCATCAAGTCTGTCAGGCAAAATAAATACATGTTTGTCCGTCCAAGTTGGATTAAATCGCCTATTGTCGCGGTTCAGTTTTGCGTTTCTGACCAGTCAGTGACATCTTCTGGCAGGTGAATCACTCTGGGGCAGGGGCGGGGTCATTGCTAAGATAGGCTAGTTGTTGCATTCAAGCGCAATATCAGTGTGGGGATTTTGAATCTCACACGAAAAAACTTTTTCAAATGGGTTTTTTCTATTGGTGGTTGGGGGATAGGGTCAGGTGGGCCAGCTGGGGAGGGCCCGAGGGCCACATCCGGCCCGAGGGCCGCCATTTGAATAGGCCTGATCTAAACCGAACTAAGAGCCAAACTAAGAAGCTATCTGAAGATAATTAATGATAAACTGGAGGAACAAAAAACATAATGCTGATAAAGATCCAGAACCATCCGTGTACCTCCGGTTTGCTCTGTCCCTCACTTCTCAGGACCACCAGAGGAGCTTGAACTCCACCCCCATCTCCACCACCCGTTTCCAGCCTCAGCCTGGGAGGTGCCGATTCTCCTCCCAGCTGCTCAGGTCAATCATACGGGAATGTCATTTTCAATAATTAAATTAAAACTGAAAATATTCTCAGAAAATGAGTCTCAAAGAGTTAATTTATCATTTATTAGAGTCGAATTAGGACTGAAATATCACCTGTTTATGACCGTACGTCTATCCAGTCGCACCTTAAATAGCATCATGGCGTACACTTTATTTCAGGTCGCGTCAGGTCGGCGCTGTGCGATTATTCGTCTGCACGTTCTGCCGATGCTGCTGTGAGTCTGACTCTCATCTCTGCTCTGTTTCTTCTCCACTCCACCGAGCACGAGTCAGTGTACAAACCGCTTCGCGTATTGAAATCTTTACAGAAAGATTAGTTTGAGAGTTTGTTTTAGTACCTCTGCTGTGCCAGATGGGATTCATTGCTTCAGTCAGAATCAATCAAAGAGACGAGCCCGAGTTCCCGATTCCAGTCTGCTGGAGAGCAGCTCGGGATGTGCCAGATTGATTGATGATGATGATGATTGTGCCCTGTCAAAAACAAAGAGGAGGAAAAATGGCAGAAAGCTGAAGCCGTAAAACAAATCTTTTGTCGACTAAATCCTCTTTATATAAGTGAAACTACATCCATGTGCGTGGTGTTTATTTTGGGTTTGTGGTCATGTAAAAATATACGTTTATCCGTGTTCTTGTGGTTTTACAGTTGGTGCAGTTCATGTCTCTTTCACAGTAATTTCCTGTTTTATTTTGTTAGTCACGTTCCTGTTTTGGCTCTTTTTACCTTCTGCCTTGGTTAGAGCCTTGTTTGTAGGCCTCGGTGTCCTTCCTCTGTCAGTTTGTCCTGTTTCACTTCCTGTTAACTTCACTGGAACCTTTTCTGCTCGGCCATCTTTGCTTTAACACGACACTTTAAGTTTGAACGTACGTAACGAGTGCTGTGACGTTTAAGCTTCTTATATCAAAGACTTTTCAGAACCTTTTTTTTTAAACGGGTCTTTCTGGCCACTTTGTTTCACACATTAAACATGAATATCTAAAAACACTATCAAAGAAAATCAGGATTTGGGACGAATGCATCAAAAATGTCTGAAGGAGATATCGTATATTATATACCACAAACACATCCTCCAACCACACACACACAAACCTCAACCTCAAACCTTTTATAAACAATTAAACAAATAAAAGTAAACTGCGATAAATTACAGGTAGCAAAAGTATAAAATACAAAAATACTCGTGTCCACACCTACACGAGTATTTTTGAAAACGCAGATTTTTCTATGCGTAAACAATGTTTCGAAATCACTGAAAACGTAGATTTAAAAACCTCCTGCCAGGGTGGAAATGTTCGAAAAACTCCGTTTTTCCGTTTACGTGTGGACGAGGAAAACTGCGATTCGGTCAGGCAACGTCAAAGGTGCGCACCGCGTTATTGTTTACATGAGATGAATTTCTACAATGGCGGATGGAGACAAAATACTGTTACTGTGACTCTCTGCAGTTTTACACGCTTACATATTCACACAGTCACTGTGCCTCCATTCACAAAGACAGACTGAACTTGTACATTCAGCACAGACGCTCTTACAGTTATTAACATTTGAAATGATGAAGACACTTGAAAAGTAACACACAATTATTTGGCTTTCCAGAAAAAGACAAAAACCTTTCAGAAGTACTTCAGAAGCTGTTTACGGTTTCCCTCCCAGGCTTCTAGGCTTCCTATTGGCCGACAGGGTTTGGCATGTTCTTGAGAGCGTTTGACTTTGTTTTTTGCGTTTACATGTGGACAGAGATATGTTTTCAAAACTGCACGTGTGGACGGGATTTAGAAAAAAAATGAAAACAGAAAATCTCTGTTACGTTGGCGCCATCGTTGTGCAGGTGAAGCCAAAGGAAAGATGCGCTTCATCATATTTTCTAGTCCTGGAAACATATTTGGCGATGCTTCAATCTTCTGCTCTGTGTCCATTATGCGAGCAGTGACCAAGTGTTCTTTTTTGTTTTTATTCATACCACGCCCCTCCTGCAAAGGCTCTGGGCCACCCCTAGGGGGCGCATGCCCCACTTTGGGAACCACTACAGTAGAAAAAGCACATAAAATTCTTTTCAACCAAATTCTCAGTAACAGAAATAAAGAAAATGCTATCTGAGATGGAACGATCCAGAGTTGTAGTTCCTTCTATGCAACCACCATCCTTTATTCGGAAGAAAATTCTTGGAAAAAAAGTTAGACACACTAGAATCACACCTTCAAATTGGCAAATATGAATCGATAAGGAGTCACGGGTGGAAGGGATTTTATTTAAACCTCTGACACTGAAGCACTGCTGCTGTCTTTGCTGATGACGTATGTGGCGTCCTATAGGGACAAAAAGGTGTGTGTGTGTGTGTGTGTGTGTGTGTGTGTGTGTGTATCAAGAAAAAGATTTTTCAAACAACCCTCAAAACATTAGAAAGCATTCACTGCAGGAAAGTAGATTATAAATGACTGCAAATTCCAACTGGTTTGACACAAAAAGCTTTCAAGCGCCCCAACAAAAAAAAAGGCTTAAAGTTTGTATTATTAGGGGTGTGGCCTCTTTGACTGACAGGCAGCTGTAGCTGCTTGCTGTCTGCTAGACTTCACATCCCCCTGAACTGCACCTCTGGACCGTGTTTCTGCTGTTGGAGCCATTTTTCATTCAATTACCTGACAAATGATACGGCTGCTCTCTTGTTGCTTAAAACTAATTAGCAGGTACTACGTGTCTGTGGATGCAGCTCGTTAACTAACATTAGCTCATAAAAGACAAACAAATGCCCTATTGAACATACTACTAAGCATGCACTGAACATTACAATCCTCATGTTTAAAGGTTTAAAAGAAAAAAATGTTAAGATAATAATACTGATCCTCGCAGAGCCGCCACTTTGACACCGAGTCAGGTCGCCGCTGTTTGCACAAATATGACCTGCGTGGGAGACGTGCCTGGAAAAAGCCTTTGCCGTCCAAAAAGAACATCAGAGAAAAATTACAGCTCGCTCGTGAACGTGCAGGCAAAGAGCGGCGCTCTGGGAGTAATGTGCTTTGAAAAGATGAAGTGGAGATAAGATTGTTTGGGCCGGTAATGGTCGGCGTGTCTGCTGCAGACCAAAGGCTGCTTTTCCCGAGAGGCTCAAACCAAATGTGGAGGCCGGTGGTGGAAATGCTCTGCTTTGGGGAGCCGGGCAGAGTTTAAAGATGAAACACAGTTATGGATCTATTGGTGTTACTGAGGTTCTTGTCCGAAGACGTTGTTTCACAGGGAATTTATTGTCTGCATTTAAATATGTAAAAAATGTTTTTAAAAAATGGGATGTTTTTCTAGACTTTGTGAGGCTGCTGGCGGGGTCTCGAAGGGCAGAGTGATTAACTCCTGCGGTCACCGTCGTGTCCTCGGGCTGCTTGGCCACAGCGGGTGGGTGTGGTCGGCGACGTGAACATCTGGAGCAGCGGTGGTTTTTCCTGCTGAGTCGGCTGATTTGAGTTCCCCTCTTTTTTTTCCCTCCTCAGCTCAAACATTTGGTCAACAACAGAGACCCCAGAGAACGAGTGAGTGCAGATAAAGGTGTGAATTATAGATGGGTATTGTTTTCAGTCTGTCTAAAATAATTAGGTAGCTTTTCTGCATTTCCACAGCAGTGAGAACTTTTACAGTTTCTTTCCATTTGCAGCGTGATGACAGCTGGTGCTGGTCAGTAAAAGTGACAGAAGTTGACTTTATGCGTAGAAAAATTCACCTGTTACCTAAAAATCCATCTCCTTCATATCTGAGAAATCAAGATTACAAACCATATCTTCATTCAACAAATGACATCATCGTTTTCATGCTTTCCTGTTTAAGATCGAGGTAAAAAACTTTAGGGTCCATGAACCACTCTTGATTTTGACATTTAATCTGACTAGTTCTGTTTTATTTAATGCATTTATTGATATTTACATTGGTGTCCATCCATCCTTCATCTTTTTCCCCTGATCTGGGACCGGGTCGCGGGGGCAGCAGCCTCCCTCTGGGGGTCTGAGCGGTCGTATATTGTGTCATCTTGTCTCTTATGATTCATAGCTAAATGTCGCAGTTTAAAAAACTCAGTAAATGCAAATAATTTTGTTTAACAGACAAAGAGAAATCAGATCATGAAGTTTTCACATAGTTAAAAACTTCTTAGCAGAAAGTAACAAAAATACTTTTAACTGTAACTTTTTATTTTAATTTAACCTTTATTTTTACAGATAGTCTCATTTACAATAGAGACCCGGTCCAGACAAACATATGAAGTTGTTATGAACGTATGAACATGACCACATTTCCAAAGATGTTGATGAAGACTAACAGGATGCTCGGTCGGGTTCTGAACCTCCATATTTGCTGCCTACAGGGAAATCTCTTTAAAACAGCAGAAGGATTGTTGTCAACAGGAGTGCCACCAGAAATTCTGGGCCCTCTACATCTTTCACAGATAAAATTGAACCCAATAAACATGCCCTGTATGATGCCACGTGCCTGCGTTTGTCACTGTCTGAGCTGCATCATAGCAAGAGGCGCTATGCTAGCGACCGTAGCCTGGACGGACGCATGGAACGAAAGGGAGGGGTGTGTCATAAACAGTACATTATTATAATACATTATTTGTTAAATATTATTAAATATATAGTCAAAGTAGACAAAATATACATCATATGTAGGAGGGGCCCTAGCACGTTTAACGTATATATTAAAAAGAGAAAAAAGGAAAAAAAAGGGATCTGGTCTTCTGGGCCCCTCCTCAGCCTGGGCCCTTAGAATCGTCCTAACCTTCCACCCCTTTACGGCGCCCCTGGTTGTCAAACCACAGCTTGACTGGCGGCGCTTTACATTAATCACAGTTTTAACTTGTCCACATTAACAAGGTCTAAAATCCAGATGATTCCAACTTTCATTCACAGTTACTGAAATGTTTCTCTCCAAACTGAAGGACACACAGAGTGAAGACGCTGACACGGTGGCCCGTAACGACAGATCTGCTGATATAACGGCGTCTCGCGTCCCGCCGGTGTCACCGGGCATCAAACACGAGAGGAGGGAGAAGTAAAAACAGTTGATGGGTGGGTGGACTTTCCTGCTGTGGACGCATTACTGCGATGCTGCTGGAGGAATCGGGGATGAGCGCAGTGCTGCGGTGAGAGGGATGCAGACTGATGGAGATATTTGAGTAACACCCAAAAACTAGGTGGATATTTCTGAGTGGCTACAGGGATGGAGCGGTCGAGAGAAAGATGCCCCTGTCATCATATTTACACATCTGCATTTTCATACATCTACAACCTACCTGCAAGCCCAAGGACATAGGTTTACATCTTCTATTCACATACACACACACACACACACTCTCTGCCTCCTTCAGATCCAGTCTGATTATGGATCACTTGCAGGTCACCCACCGTGACTATCACAGCCAGATGCTTAATTATTAACGTGCGGTCCGTTTGGAAACCAGTGGAGGGATTGTGCAGCTTCCGCCTCACAGAAGTTGTTAAGTGTGTGTTTTTCTTTTTTAACCCAAAATGTCTTCAGCGTTGACGATGATTGGCACATCAGTATGACACATGGATCTGTAATGACCACATTCATGGAAAGTACCTTATTATCCCTTTAAATGTTCAGTGGCCCCAGGCTTCATCTTTTTTTTCTGTTTTTTTCCGATAAGTTTACTGCTAACCATGGAGAGGAAGACACGGAGTAGTTTGTAAAGTACTTTTGTTGCTGTGACAACATCCACCGCAGCTAACGAGCACATGTGGGAGCAGACTTGGGATGGGAGACGGTGAAAGTGTCGGTGACCTCTCCACTTTCACTGAGCTCTGAAGAAGATCAGAATTCAGGGACCAGCAAACACCAGCCGGACGTTTCCCTCTGTGTGTCCGACCAATTTAACATGTCGATATTTCACGTTATTGCCAGGCGATTATTTCCCGTGTGCGTGTGGAAGCAGCAGATTGGTGGTTGGCTGTTAGCAAGTGGGCAGGAAAAACAGCCCCCCATCATATGTCACATGAATCTTTAATTCTTGTTATGTAAGGCTAATGTCACATACGATCCAGTAATGAGGCTGCCATCGTGAGCTTTTCATATATTATTGATCACACTGAGCCTGCAGCTCAACTGATTTTCTCACTTATAACAAGGAAGACACGCAGAGTCGCAACTCTGAGCTACAAATTTCAGCCTTTTTTAGTAAAGCTGTGCATCACGAGGTAAGATTGGGTGTGCTCTCTGAAGAAACAGGTACAAAACATTTGAAAATAAATCTGTTTCTGTTTCAGGTGCTGGATAGCGACACGTCAAACGTCCTGAATGGCAACCAACCACCAGTGCCGATGACCCGCCAAAGAAAAGAGACACGGCAAAAGCCGGCCGACTTACTGCTTCAGCCGCCATCATCTGTCACTATCGCTAGCTGTGCTAACACACTATCAAGACTGAGGGAGACCAAGAAGATGCTATCGGGCCCTTTTAGCACAGAACTAGCAAATAATAACATCTTAATAATCATATAAAGTAAAACTAAATCTGTGATAAATATAAGAACATCTAAAATGGTTTTCTAAAAGGGAACGTGGATACAGTTTGAGGGAGGATTAAAAAGTAAAACTATATTAATACAACACTAAAAGTCTTTGTGTGTGTGTGTGTGGAGTGAAGCTTTGGAATAGGCTGAAGAACTGAAGCAACATCCCAGCATGACTCAGTTTTAAAAGCGGTTCAAATATATGGTTTTTGCATCAAATAGGGAGGAGGCGGGGCTTTGATCGAGTGTCTCACCCACTATTTCACCATTAGAGATGTGAATATATGTGTGGGTGGGTGGGTGGGTACATGTGACAAATTGTAATGAAGAATTTCTGATGGACGGGGAACAACCGGAAGAAAGAGTGCATACCAGTGTTTCTCAGACTGTGGTACGCATACCACTAGTGGTACTTGGACTCTCTGGTGGTACGCGGGAAATCTCCAAATGTTTTTTAAGATTAAATAATATACCATTGTGGAGGTTCCCGAGAGTTCCCGAGGCTCTTCTGGGAGCTGGAGTCGACCAGAAAATGTCTCCCTGAGCGTGAGTCCTCTATGACGAGCAGCCTTTTCTCATCGCCAACGGTCGCTACAGAGCCACCATCGATGAGTCGGAGGCCCCCGGGAAAATCAGTGTGGACGCGGGAGAGGCCGATGGTGAGTCGGGGACTATCGCCTGGATGACAAAGTTCCTGGTAGCCAGGAGAATATGATCCACTTCTTCTGCGAGTGAGCGCTAATCCTTCGCGGCCAGCAGTGGGGAGTTGGTGAGACCAGCTCGCACCGGCAACTGTCATTCGTTCCTAGCAAGGACAGCGTGCTCGCCACGAGCTCGAGAGCAGCTCCATCACCCAGGCCCGAGAGAGAGAGGAGTTTCTCTGTCCGCTCTTACATTTATGATTCCGAGGATTGTAAAAGTATTTTAAATGTTCCAGTTTAACTCCTGTGTAGTCAGGGGGCTCGAACCTGCGGCTCCAGAGCGATGTGTGACCCTTTCACACATCTCCAGAGACTCCTGTATGTTTTATTATTTATCAAAGGCCTCATTTTGAACCATTTGCATAACCACAGGCAAGACACAGGACCCCTATACTTTCTCCTTCTTCTATTCATTTATTAAAAACACAAAGTAGTAGGAAATCATAATAAAGCAGATTGAGTAGCACTCACACATGATAAAAGACGTTAAATGAAATTCATTATTAATGTCAACACACTAATTCATACTTAACAGGCTGTGTCACCTTCATTACGAAGCCTGAATGTGTTTTTAGACTTCATGCAAATTTTTGTGGGAGCAAAAATTACTCAAAAGTGACTTTTAAAAAAAATAATGACGTTTATCAGCCCCTGTGTGTGGTAATGCAAGCGTCACCACAGCAGTGCTTTTTATTTAAAGAAGGAAACGCTACTTCACTGCAGTTTGCAGAGCTGTCCTCTGTCTCAATCTGGACCCTTCGGTGTGCCACCTTTGGCCCCGGGACTCATGTTTGACACCGCGCTGCAGAAACTTAGGGGAGAATCATTTAGGGGTCCTGATGCTGCCCTCGCCTGAGTGTGTGGGCGGGTCAAGCAAGGCAAACAAGCCCCATGGCAACCGCTGCCAGTCCCACGCCTGTTATCCTGGACTTCATTACCACAGCTTCCTAATGACATTCACACCTCTGCTGCACAGACACACGGGGAGGCGGGGTCTCAGCCCAGGAACATCTGCCCTGGCGATGTCAGGGAGGAGCAGGCCAGGCAGCTGTCGGCTTGGGTTAATGCTGAGGAGGAGCAGGAGGACGCTCGCACACTGACACTCACTGGGCTGCACTGATCAGCGATGACACTCGAACAAAGCCGACGCTGGAGTGTCAAGCGCCAGATGAAAGGGGAACAGAGGAGTTCGGACGATGAACTGGATCCAGTTTCAGCGAGAGACAAATCAGATTTCAGACCTGCACCCTAATGGAATCTGCTGAGGATCTGAATGTTAAGCTGCAGGGCTCGGTTATAAAAATTCACTCATCCAGACAGGAGCACGGGCTTTTGTTAGCATAATTAACCACACAGCAGCCACGTTATTGGTCAGATAACTGCATGAACAACAATCCAAAAGGCTCCAGATGCCTGCGTAACCTCACATTGCCAGCCGCCACACCTTTGGCCCTTATGGTAACAATTAAAAAGTCACTCTGAAAAGCAAAACCTTTTTATTACACCAGGCTACAAACAGGCATCGTGCCGCCAGGACACAGGGGAACACCTCACGTGAGGAAGTGAGGAATTAAAATGTTCACATGTAGAACAGTCCCACTAAAATTCAGCCATTACTGAAGGGTATGTCATCCCACAGAACTAACGAAATCAAATCAACAGTCAAAGATGTCAAATAATATATGAATGTATTGATTTGGATTCCAGATCATCCGCTGAGTAACCCGAAGAAAACGTCCACTCTGAAAGCCGTCGTAGCTTTCACCTTCACACGGCGCCGTAAACTCAGCGTCTATGATTTATGTCTAATAAGTTGAAATGATTAGAAGGTAATAAATTATCCTTTTATATCCAGGAAGTGCCAAAGACACACTAACAATAAAATAAATATTTGTTTTTTGTTTTTACTTAAATCCATATAAAATCTGTTTCATTTCACGGCGACCTTTGACCTCCCCTAACAGCTCAATGTAACTGGGCTTTTCTTACTGACATATTCGTCTATTCCATATCAGCCGTTTTTAAATTCTCTTCCATTTTCTAAGATTTACAGGAAATGTTGGCTTTGTATAAACAATAAAGTATTTCTTCCAAATTAAAAGTCCTCTAATGTTCCCATTTCTAAATGAGGTTTTTATTGTGAAGGAAGGTGTTGTGAAAAACACAAAAAGATTTATTTCAACAAATTAAAGCTTATCTTCTTCCATCATATTAACCGCCAGGCATGTGGTCATCACGGAGGTGGTAAGAAAAAAAGTCCAAATACTGCATTACTGCACTTCAAGGTATCTGTACTTGCAGCTGAATATTTATCTGTCTGATTTCAAACTCGGCTCGTTACTTTGGGTGAGACACGTGAATTAGCCTTAATGGCTCTTGTACCATCTGCAGATATCTTGATGAATTAACCACAAACCACAAAGAGCAGCACAGCTCAGCTGATCACAGCCTGGACACAAAATCTACTGAAACCAGGGGTGGGGAACTCCAGGCCTCGAGGGCCGGTGTCCTGCAGGTTTGAGATCTCACCCTGGGTCAACACACCTGGATCACGTGATTAGTTCATTACCAGGCCTCTGGAGAACTTCGAGACATGTCGAGGAGGTCATTTAGCCATTTAAATGATCTGTGTTGGATCAAGGACACAAACCTGCAGGACACCGGCCCTCGAGGCCTGGAGTTGGACACCCCTGCACTGAAACTCACAAAAAATGATTGTGACTTATTTCTAGGTGACTCTTTTCCTCCCGCTGGGCCGATAAAGTTTAAAGTTGAAATAAAGTCTGTATTCCCGTATATTAAAATTATTTTATTATGATATGAATGTGAGTGATTTTTGCCAAGCTAATCAAGCATGTGGTTCAGTTATTAATTATTAATAATTAACTATTAATAACACTGTTTATGTGTTTTTCTGTCACACCAGAGGCAACATATCCAAGCAGAGCGATGACCTTTGAGGAACATGTTGTGTCTGAAGATGATTAATGCACTAGTTAGCTCCTGTCTTGCCGATCAAGCTTGTAGCGCTTCATCCTTTAGCCTGAATGTGGTGAGTTCTGATTCAGGGGGGAAAAGGCAGCGGTCATAATGCTACAGTCAAGATTTTAAATCCAGACTGGCTGTAAAGCTTCTCTTTGAGTTTTTGGAAGCAGTTTTGATTAGGGATGCAACAATACCAATTTTTTCAAACCGATACGATACCGATACTTGGATCACTTGCCGATACCGAGTACAAAAATTGATACTTCTACCACACAAAAAAAGGCAATACATTGGAAGACAGGTTTTATTTTATTCTCTGCCAATAAAAAATAAAATATAATAAAAATTACCACAAACATAACATTTCAAGTGAAAAATAAGCACTGTTTCTGTCATCTTCATATATTATGAAATAATATAAGATTCAGATAACTATTTTTTTATTATTAAAAGCTAGACATTTTAAATGAGATTAAGAAAGAAAAGTATTTCTTTGTGCCACCTTTCGCTGTTAATGGCCTACCTGCCCCCCTGGCAAAACTTTGCTAGGTCCGCCCCTGCACAGTTACTAGCTGTCAGCTCCGTAGAAAAGGATCTGGGTGTCATTTGCCACACAGAAACAGTTCATTACTTCCCTTCAACTCATGCATGTCACCTAAAAGGTAAACCTGTGTCTCCATCACCTGTTCAGTTTATCAAGCTGCTGTTGTTTATCTGCTGGTTTCTTCTGTCTAGCGCAAACTGGGCGATTAACAAACGAGAGAGACGGGACTAGCGTCAGAAAAGCCGATCAGCTGATCATTGATCAGTTTTGTGATTGAAGAAGAAACAGGAGAGGGAGGGGGAAGATTGAGGGAATTAGTTGCAGCTGTTCAGCTAGTACTTAATAAAAACATGATTTAAATGTACAGGTAACAGCTTTAGTCATATATGCGCTATAGCCTGGCTGGTGTGCGAGCTCGTTGCGGCGTGAAACTCTCGTCCATCCACTGGGAGGTTAGGCTAATTAGCGACACGGGGCTAACACTGCTTGTCCAAATATCCGTGGTGAAACTAAACGCAGAGGAGGCTTGCAGTAGG
>VUQR01027523.1:0-16905 GCA_015108515.1 Hemichromis elongatus | reverse complement strand
TGTGAGATCTTTTGTTATGTGTAGGCCCAGGAATTTAATGTCATTCACCCTCTCAACTTCCTTACCATTTATGTGGAGGGGTGGTGGTGTTGTTTTCTTGGCTCTCCTGTAGTCTACAACCATCTCCTTTGTTTTGGCAGTGTTCAAAAACAGGTTGTTGTCTCCACACCATTTGACTAGATGTTGGACGTCCTCTCTGTAGTGAGACTCGTTGTTGTCTGATATCCTTCCCACTATTGTAGTGTCATCAGCAAACTTCACTATGGTGTTAGAAGAGGAGTGGATGAGTTTGCAGTCGTGTGTGAATCGGGTGAAAAGAGCTGGACTGAGAACGCAGCCCTGCGGTACTCCTGTGTTAATGGTGATAGCAGATGATGTAAGGTTGCCCACCCTGACCTTCTGCAGCCTGTTTGTGAGAAAATCCAGAAAATCCATGAGCAGCGTGTGGTGGTTAGTCCCAGGTCATTCAGCTTGTTTACAAGTTTGTATGGCACAATGGTGTTAAATGCAGAGCTGAAGTCTACAAATAGCATCCTAACATATGTATTGGGATGCTCCAGATGAGTAAGGCTGGTGTGAAGTGTGATTGAGACTGCATCCTCTGTTGATCTGTTCCTGCAGTAAGCAAACTGTAGGTTGTCCAGGTCAGCAGGGATGTTGGCTTTGATGTGCGAAAGAACGAGTCTCTCGAAACACTTCTTGATGATTGGTGTCAGAGCGACCGGGCGGTAGTCATTCAGACATTTTACTGACTGTCTTTTGGGTACAGGAGTAATGGTGGTTGATTTAAGGCATGTTGAGACTGCAGCCTGCTGCAGAGACAGATTGAGGATGCTGGTGAACTCTGAGTGAATTCTGAGCTGATATTTTTTGGCAAACACAAAGTAAGCTTTTGTGTTTTATCTCCCATGGATGCCGTTTTTGCCCAGTCTCCTTCTTATTGTTGAAATCTGAACTTAAGTGAGCCAAGTGATGCCTGCAGTTCTTTAGTTCTGGGTTCTTGAGCGACCTCATGGATGAGTAGTTGATATATTCTTGCTGTGACTTTAGTTGGCAAGTCACCCTTGGTCTATTAAAATTAAACTGAGTCTCATGTCCTGATCTAACTTTTGTTGGGGTTTTCTCAAAGCTACGAGACGAGTTGAGAAGTCCGGGAGACTAGAAAGAGGGTCTGGGTCCAAGTGAACACTAGAAGTGCTAATAGAAAAATTATTTCGCTGTGTGTGGCAGCAACTTCCCCAAATATTCAAAGGCACAAAGTTTTTCACATTTGTAGCATTATTACATATACGCCACAATATAAAGGAACACTCTGTTTCTGATTTCCTGCCAAAATTTGGAAGTAGTTTTAAAATTGCTCTTAACTAGTGAAGGTTGGAAGAGGAACTTGGGCGGGATTTATATATGTAGAATAACAGGTTTGGTAATGAAATAAACACAAAGCACATTTTCAGTTTTGCAGAACTATAATTTACAATGATGCCAGAAAAAAATCATGAAGTTTACACTGCTCTTGTGGGGAAAAAAAAGCTTAAAGATATCAGAACATGGATTAAATTAATGGGCAGCAAGGCCCTGAGTTCAGCGCCACCCTCTGGGCAGGGCCTATGTTTACCTGGGTTCTCTTCGGGTACTCCGGTGTGCTCCCAAAGTCTAAAGACATGCAGTTAGTGGGGTTGGGTTAACTGGTGGTTCTAAATTGCCCAAAGGTGTAAATGTGAATGGTTATTCGTCTCTCTGTCTCAGCACAGTGACAGGCTGCCTCTCGCCTGCAGGTAGCTAGGACAGGCTCCAGCCCTGCCACAGGATGAGTGGAAGAGAATGGATGGACGGATGAATTTAGTCAATAAAAGTCTGTTGGCTTTGATGTGCGAAAGAACGAGTCTCTCGAAACACTTCTTGATGATTGGTGTCAGAGCGACCGGGCGGTAGTCAAAGTCAAAGTGCCTTGTTGTTATTTGGTGCTATATAAAATTGAGTTGATTTAATTTGAATTGAATACCAAATGTCATTATTTTACAATCAAATCACAAGGCCTGACATCGCTGTTGTGGAGATCTCTGTGAATGATTTGTAGTCTGTAAGAAACTTGGTGAAGCTGCTGAAATGCACTGAATGGTTTTCTCAAACTTTTGTTTTGTATGCTGAAATAAAGGTAGTAATGTGTTGAAGCTCATATACATTTGATTTTACATCAATAAAATAAAATAACCTTTGCAGCTCATTTTACTTCTGTGCTTCGCCAATCAGTACGAGTCCTTTTGTCCTTCTTTGACTTTCACATACCGCCCACCATAAAACTTTCTGATGACATTATAGCTTAAAGAGAGATGTCCATATAATAATAAAGCAGCTCAAAACATTAATAGTAAAAATTACAAACACAAAAGTAAAGTAGATCACAATAAGATAATTGCATGTAAAAGCTGAACAAAAATAATAAATCTCAACTAAATAAAAATGTAACTAAAATAAATACAGTTATAATGGAATGAGACAGGAATATTTCTGTGTCTGTCCTTGTAGCACTGGAGCTAAAGCAAATGTTAGAGAAAGTGTTCTTGCATTTCCTAAGTGGGACAGAGGCCGTCCGGGCTATCTATGACAGATAAAGGTTCATTCAGTGAGCTCATCTTCACCACAGCCCCGGTGCGAGTTTACTGCTCGGTATAGCCTGAGATAGCTCACGGACGCTTGCTACCACTGCTCCAAGTAATGGCTCAAACAGTATATCGAGATAAAAAAGAACTTGTCCTGAATAGAAACAGAAACAACCACAACAGAAGAGAATGTAATCCCTTCCCATTTACTCTTAGACCTCATATTAACGTCCACCTCAGCGCTTCTGAAGCCAGGTGCAGTCACACTGTTGTCTAGTAGAGCTGACAATGGGAAACATACTCTGTCTTATCTGTGCTTAAGTGCTTGTATGTCCTAGGAAGGTGACCTGTGATCTCTGTCCGCCTGCAGTCCCACTCTCCTCCAGCAGGTGGCGTGTTTGTCAGTCGACGGCTTGAGGCGCAGCTTCGGTGTGGCCATGATGGTGCCTGCTAATTGGTGGGTGGAGTACTCCAGACATACTGCCATCCCATTATCGCACGTAGGAGCAGTGAGCATCTTTTCATTCACTGATCGGCACATCTTTGGCATTGCACCGATAACAGAGGTACTGGATTCTTTTAAAGCCATGATCCATCAGATGTCACCTGATTGTGCTGAAGGTGTGTTTCCTGTTGGTCTGTCCGCAGAGTAACACTTTGATCAACACAGCTATACTGAACAACCAGCCCGTGCTACTGCCTGTCATTGTGCTGGCCATTAGCCATGACGAGAAGGTGTCAGATGTTACATCTGCTGTCACATGTCGCTCCATCAATGAGAACAGTATCAAGGTGCAACACATCTCACAACCCACGTTTCACAATTTCATGAACTGTCTGGTTCTGCTGGAGGTTTCTTCCTGTTAAAAGAGAGTTTTTCCTTCCCACTGTCACCAAAGTGCTTGCTCAGATCTGGTCATGTGATTGTTGAGGTTTTCTCCATTGGATTATTTTAGGGCAGGGGTCTCAAACTCGTGGCCCGGGGGCCGCCCTTTAGGCCCACATTACCTCAATATGAGCAGCGAGTACAACCATGCTGAGGGATTGTCTGTGTTAGCTCAGCAAGAGAGTCACAAACTAATGTGTACACTCATGTCTGCTCTTTGATTTTGTTAAAGACAACGACAGCAGAAGTGCTGCCACATGTCTACACACAAACAGAGGACCAGTGTGTTTCTTTGGTAGTTCAATGAAAGGCTTCAGTTAGTTAAGACGGAGGAAAAAAGTTTGGTCTTGTTATACAATATTTGAAATTTAAAAAACAAACAAAACCTTTGTGTAAATATCTGTGGCTGTTTGTTTGTTTGTTTTGTACTACTTGAACACTAAAGTGGCCGTCCAATGAAACGACAGTGCCAGCAGTGGCCCACAGCTCATTTCCGTTTGTAGGGTCTTGTTTCATGCAATTCATTTAAAATTGCATTTTTAGTTAACCCAAACCCAAATCTTACTCAGTGCTCAAAGTAAAAGTCAAAAACAGTTAAACAACATCGCAGAGTGTTTTTCAGTGGCTCAGTTTTGCCAGGTTATCACAGAGATGGCTCGATTGCTGTTGCTTGACACTCAAAATTTGACCTGCACCTTGTGCATCCTCCGCCATCATCATCGATGACTTACGTGCCGTAGACATCACATGGCATGAGGCCGAAGCAGCCGCAGCTGATCGAGTATGTTGGTGGACGCTTGACACCCAGTGCACCGAACGGCGCAGGAGGACCTAAGCCTAAGCCTAGTGCATCCTAAATTTAGTTTTTGCTGTTGACTCGGTCCAAAGTGAAGACCAAACTAATATTCAGTTGTTCTAAACCCCTGTGGGTACATGGACTGGTACTTACAGTATACACGGCCTTTCTGTTTGAACACTCACAGCACTTAACTTAAAGTCTCATTCACCCAATCACACACAGGTAAACACAGCACTTTTATCTATGTTAGGCTTGGCAAGGTGGAGCACACAAATTATTAAAAACCGCTCACCCAAAGATTAAGCATACTTGTTTATCCATTTTTATCCTTTTGGTGATATTTTCCCAGGTTTGTAACGTCGGCTATAGAGATGTCTGGCTTCCCTTCAATATAAAAGCATTAAACAACACTCAGAGTGTAATGTGCCCTTTCAAAAATCACACCCCCAAAATTATTATCCATCTACCATCTACTGTGTTTAAAGATATTAAGCACAAATCTGAAAAGCATGCAAGATAGCTGATGGAACATCAATGCCAAAAGGCAACCAGTGCAATTGCTTCAATTGTATGTATGAAACAAATATCATATTTTGTGTGTGTCGTAAGTCGTAAGTTGTCTCTTCCATACAGGTTTCCAGTGACTGCTCTAGCCTCTACGTTGATGGCAGTGAATCAGGATTAGGATCGACCTGTGCAGTGGTGGAGTTTCATCTGGGCACGCTCAGTGGGTCTGTGTGTCTTGAGGTTTGGGCTCCATCAGTGCCCCTGCATGTCTCCTTGGCAGACCCTACTCTCAATGTCATTGATGGCTGGAACCTGATCACAGAGAAAGGGTAAGAACTAGGCCCGCTGTGCCTTTAGTCTGTTTGAACTTGTTGCGTTATTGTTCTGCATGAAAACAGAGTGGGAGTTTTATTTAATGAACTCCTCATGACCCCACAGTCATCCAGTCTAACATAATTTTACCAGACAGAAATATTGTGCAGTATTAAACCAGTGTATTTAATGTTTATATCATGGGCCAACTGCAGACGGTTCACAACATGTTTGATGAGAATATACTGCATTCATATACTGCATCCATGTGCTACATGGAGAAAAACATGATACACAACAATCATTTTACGCTTTTTACCAGAAATGAGAAACCTGATCAAACTCAGTACGAGTATAAATGCCTTTGCTTGCTGAAAGGTACTACAGTGCCGTGGCCTGTCATAAAGATTCTGAATTCATTTTCCTATCATCATCATCTGACCACAGAATATTATTTATCTGATGCTTTTGAGATTAAATCCACAAGTACAAAGTAATGTTCATGCATATACGTCAAAGGTTACCATTTTTTGTTTTTCATTAATTCAAACAACTACAAATAGCTTATCACAATCAAACACACAGGGCTACATGAGCAACCAGGCAAATTCAGCTACTGACATCGTCCGTCATCGTATTTCGTAGTAGTGGAGCTTCCAAGCCCAGGTGAATGGGAAGGGTCGCATCAGGAAGGGAATGGCGTCAAATTTTGGCCAAATTAAACACGTGGATCACCAGAAAAATGTCAATACTGGATCAGTCGGGACCCAGGGTAACAACAACTGCCTCCAGTACTACTGGTCAACTGGGTCCTGATGGAAACTGTTGGCCGGAAGGCAAAAGAAGAGGAGAGAGGGAGGGCAGGAGCGTGGAGATGAGAGTAGGGACAGTGAATGTAGGAAACGAGGGGACGCGCAGGACAGCGGGTAGCAGGGAAGCAAGAAGAATCGGAAATGGATTCAAGCTGTTGATGAGGAAGGTGGACTACATCTTTGAAGAAGCGACAATCTGAAAGAGACAAGAGACTGCAAGGTGCCGTCAGAGGAAAATGTAGCATGTAATCATCCATAAGTGTGATCACCTCTGTAAATGCTGATGTTTTGGCACTCGTGAATGTGTTGGCATGCAATCTTGAACCACTTACAATATCAGTTTGGTCATCAGCAAAACTCGGATGGAATTCCCGGTTCTCTCTTTCTTCCAGAGTTAACTTGAGCACAAGTTTCTCCAACATGCAGACACAGATAGGCCTGGATCTTTAATCCCTCGCGTGTTTCCTTTTGCTCAGGTGTGTGCCAGTGTATCAGCGCTCCTCAGTCCAGGTTCTGACTCAGTTCACAGCTCAGGATTCCCACAGCAGAACGACACACCACCTGGGTTCAGCAGATTGGTTCGTAGACGTAACCGAGCTGGTCCACAACTGGCTGAGAGTCGAAGACCCCCGAGTGGCTTCCCTCGGTCCCCAAAACATCTTAATTGGATTAAGACCCGGAAAGACATCACTGCATGTAGGTGACAGTTGTGCATCATTTAACTGTTGCTGAGTCCCTCTTTGAGCATCTCCTCTCACTTTCACCTTCCGTCCCAGGTTATCTCGGAGCAGTGGGATGGCATGTTGGGCACATGTGACATCACCGTGTCCTCTGACGCTGTCAGAGCTGGTGATCTGTCTGTACAAGCGGTCAGTGGCCTCGGCATGTCCGTGAAGACCAGCCCCGCCCACCCCTCCATCATCACAGCCACAGTGACCGCCTACAACACTATGTACCGCTATCACCAGGTGACAAACGCTCTTTTCAATCAGTTATAGAAACTTCCACTTCCTGAAGTCTCATTGTTTCTCTGAGGCTGAGATAAATTTGGGCTCACCTGTTCTTATCCTGTTCCTCTGTAGGAGGCCTCCGTCAGTGTGTGGCTCCAGTTCAGTGACGACACCGCCTCCCTCCTCTCCTCCTTCAGTGACCTTCCCTTCTCCCTACGTCTCTCCTCATTGGCTGAGAGCGTTATTATGGTGACACCCAGTTCCAACCAACGCGTCTTTGCTCAGGGTGACGGAGGTGGGCCTTTACTGCGAGCAGAGCTTCTGGTTTCTACATGCGCCGATCAGCTGACTGCCTCAAACTCCTTTGGCGAAGAGGACGAGGAGTGGAAGGCTTCCAAAAGACAGGGAGGGACCCGGAGGCTGGCGAGGGGATCAGGCTGGATAAGAGTCAACTTAGACCTGGACTTCATGGAGCCAGAAGCCAAGAAGAACGAGGATAGTGTGGAGTTTGACTTTGACATTTCAGACACGCTGGTTGAATCACACAGTGACATTTACTCGTCAAACAAAGATGAAAGTTTGAATCTGAGCACCAGCAGTAACTACTACGAGAAAATAAGTCAGACCATGACTAACAGGAAGTGGAATGAGGTGGACAAAGGAGGCATGGTCAGTCGGAACACTCTAGAACGAGCAGTACTGATGCCAAGCCTGGATGAGGGCAGGGTGTACTTCTTCCCGAGCCAGGATAAAGGAGGAGAGGAGGAAGACGAGCAGGGACCTCGCGAGTTGGAGCTTGGTGTGGGTGCTGTCCTCTCTCTGCTCTGTCTGTTTGCTGTCCTCTTCCTGGCTAACTGTCTGCCCTCCACCCTGCAAGACAGGACGAGGAGGACAGAGCAGAGAAGGGAAGGAGAACTGGAGGGAGGCGCGATGGAAGATGGAGAGGAGACGAAGAAAGAAAAGGCTAAGAAAGACATAGTGGAGGAAGAACGCAGAGGCTGGTGTGCTAGCTAAAGGAGACAGAGAACAATGAAGAGTTTTAAAGGAGTAGAGATAGTTGCTGATTTTCAAGTCATGTATTTGCAGTTGATACAGACACCTTCTCTTTGTTAGACTCAGATCAGGATCTAACAAACTAAAACTGTTTTCATCAAACTCCTTTAAGTAAGAGTTTAATTCAAAGAAGGTCTTTTGCAGTTTGAGCATGAACTGAGATTCAATTTGAGAAAAACAACAACGTTTAACATTTTTATTTAAATTTAATCTACGTGACTTTGATCCCCCACCTGTTTAAACATTAGAGGCATTTAGTTGTCAGAGCAGTTTGATTAGGTGCTCATAATATTGCTAATAATATCTGAGTAATGCAGGTGAGCAAAGCAGCTTTTCAAACTGTATCTAAGTGTATATAATTTAGATTTGTAGAAGAAGTCGTTTCTGTTCATCCCCGTTCGCCTGTTGGAGGCACAGTTTGGCACAATATAAGCCGTTTGGTGACAACAGGTTTGATCTTAGTACAAACTGTACAGTTCTTTAGAAGGCAGCCGTTGTGTGGAAGAGGCAGACTGTCAGCTGAATGATGACTTTCTATTTTTTTAAATGACATGTTTATTGCTAAAGGTAGTCGTGCTGTCAGTCGTTATTTATGGTTTCACTGTAGTGTAAAAATAAAGTTTGCTGTAAGAGTCTTTTTGCTTTTCAAAGCACTCCTGATGCGAGTGGTGCTGAGAAAAGGGATCTGACCTGGAGTTGTTCACTCTGTAGCTCAGAGTATGCTGAAGTTGGACTTGACTGAAAAAACAACATGATGAGACAGAAGCCAGAGGATGATGGAGTGCACTCAGATTCAGTAAGTAAACACTGTGTGTTGTGGAGTTTTGCAATATTTGTTTCAGAGGTTAAAAAAAAACAAAAAAACATGGGTGTTTTTTCCATGAATCTTTCCACGGAGACTATCCGTTAGATTTCTCGACCACCTACCCGGTTTGGAGGGCTGCCAGAGGCCATCAACTTAACCCAAACACATACAGGTCATCAGCACTGAGCCGCTTAGTGAGCCGAGACTGGACTGAGACCAGCTGTCCCGACTCTTTGTGGGGCAGAGCGGTGCAATGGAAGCGTGCTGGACTGTAACCATCCTCTGCTATTTGTTTTCCTCTTCTAAAAGATATTTTACAACTGATGGGTCATTAAATTACAATTACATTCTTTGGCTTCTGTGATTGGCTGTTGCATATAAAGTATGTGTGTGTGTGTGTGTGTGTTCGTTCTCACACTGTAAAAAGGGGCGTTTGAATCAGGAACCTTTTTGCTTTGAGGCAACAGTGCTAACCCCTTTACTGCTGTGCTGCCCAACTGTTCCTAGCACCAATATCACGGTCTGCTTGACTTCAGCCGGAGCCGGAAGTGTTAACTAGTTTATTCAACAAAGGAAGTATTAGCTAAAGCTTTGAAACCCGTGTATTGGTCCTTTAACTGACTGTTAATCACGAGAGTGAGTTGCTAAAGAACTGCAGGCCTCACCTGCCTTTGGTTAAGGTCAGTGTTCATGACTCCAGCATGAGAACGAGACCAGGCGACAATGGCCTACATGGCAGAGAAAACCACCGCCGTGCAAAATGAACATGAAGGCTCGTCTCAGTTTTACCAGAAATCATCTCTGTGATCCCAGAGACAGCATCCCAGAAAAGAAACATCACAGCAACAGTAAAACTGGTGGTGGTGGCGTGATGGCCTGGTAGCAGCTTCCACCTGTCCACTGGCAACCGCCTCCTCCACCTGCCAGCCGTTTGGAAGCTCTCCCGTCGCATCGGTACCTCTTTCTCGCTCGGCTCACCGGCCATCACAACTAACTCCCCGTCTTCTCTGGCCAGGCTCCTGTGATCCCACCAGTGCTGAAGTTCTTGCTTCCCAGTTCCCCATTTCCACACATTCACATTCTCCAATCAAACTTATTTCACTGAATTTAGCTCAGAGTCTTATTTTCCACCTAAACCAAACCATGACACATGGATCAGTTACTTTTGCAGTTAATGTTTCAAATACGTGTTTGTAGGAGCTTCCTTTTCAGAGTTGACGGGAGAGCCCCAGCATGAGACACCTGCAGATAAGATATTTTTGAAGTGAACTGATTCTACACATTGGTCCATAATGAGCACAAGTGCAGTGACGTGGCTCTGCAACACCACAGATCACCACGATCAATGGGGTAGCGTCAGAGATCCACAACGAGGAAGTATCTGTCAGAATCCAACAGATAATGAGACTCATGTCTGGATCCTACTTTATAGAGTTCTGTCTTTAACAAATATCTAGCAATGCATGGCACTACAAACCACATCACAGGGTTAGGGTTAGGATCTGATGGGTTCTGTGTCTCCTTTACAGCCTACAGCTCAGCTGTCGCACGCACTTCAGGTTTTCGTGGATGAATAGTTCAACATGACACTCCTCTAGATGAAGTCTGCCTACGCCTGAGCTTTTATTTATTAACCCTATGAAAAGTGGCAGATCTCAAACTCACCACAGAATAAGCCAGTTAGAGCTGTGGGCTACTGTCCCACAGGAAAGAAGGAAAAGAGCTGGAAGTGCCACATAAGGTCTGATGGTCAGAGGAGACTTATATGCTCTTAAATTCAATCTGACATCTGTGTCACTTTTCATCAGTTATGTTTCCACTGTGGCGAAAAATACACCACAGTCAAAAATGTCCAGCTACTCCTCATGGTGATAAATGTCATGTAGTTTGGGGGTTTTAAAGATCTCTTTGAACATTTCTTTTTCCAGGGCGAAGTAATTGTCCAGACTACACCTTTAATGACTGAAAAACAAGAGTTTGGGTTTAATTTGGATTTCTCTCATCCTCACAGAATCAAATGAATATATACAGACTCAAAAACACAATATTTAGTTACATGTAGCTTAAAGAGTTGAATTCTTTGGTTGGTAAAGATGGTGTTAAAGATGTAAAACGATTAGCAAGGTGCCACCTCAGCGCTGCTCCGGAGAGCCTTTACTTTTACTGTAATGATGTGGGTCATTAATGGTCATGAGCCAAGGGTTGGATGAATTATAACAGTCACAGGAGCCAAGGTACAAGTGGGGGTTGAAATCCCTGCATTCTAGACAACTGATAGCTGCTGTCGTAAGTCACCCCTCTGCTCACTGATGGCCGTTTCAGTTTCTCTCCTTTTCTTTACGTGCATACATCCTGGAGAGCTGCTCTCTCTTCAGTGTTGTGCCATGCATCTGTGGAGAGGCTGTTGGCTCTCTCCGAGGACCCAGGAGACAAAAGGAAACGTTTCCAAAAGTCCACAGGGCCACAAACAGCTGTCATTCGGTAAAGTTATACTTGACTCAAGAATGAAGAGCTGGCCATGTGCCTTTATGTGAGAGCAAAAAATAACAGCATTAGCTGTTACTGCCCTCCCCCTGCTTGTGCTCCGCAGCCTGTGGCAGACTGCTGGTGTGTCCTCAAGTTGCAGATCCAAGCAAACCTCTTCCCACACTGGTCGCAGCTGAAGGGTTTCTCCCCGGTGTGAACCCTTTGGTGTTTTTTCAGGTTTCCAGCCTCAGAGAAGCGTTTCCCACAAGTGTCACAGCAGAAAGGCTTCTCACCTGTGTGCACTCTCTTGTGGACCTCGAGATTGGACAAACCAGTGAAGGCTTTTCCGCAGGCTCCACATACGTAACTCTTCCTGCGGCGCTCTGCAGCCAAAGTGCATGCAGCACGATTTTTGTTAGGGTTAGTCAAGAGAGTGGTCCGATGCTGTGGGGTGATTTCCACCTCAGTGCTGGCCAGCGGTGCTATGGATCCCCTGACTGATAAAGAGGACTGCGGAGCCCCAGCAGTCTTGGTTTTACTTGTACATGTAACTCCTCCTGTTTTAGTGTTACCGACAGCACCTGCGCTGGAGGACGGTGGGATTCGTGTGAGAGGAATGGTGCCTTCCTGTTGAGAGCAACTGTTGCAGTTTTGAAGCTGGTGCAGCACTTGAGTCTGTGCATTTCTCATCACGGCTGCTGTTCTCCTCCAGGAAGGCTGGGAAGATCCTGGATCTTGCATTCTCAAAGATGTGGGCGCAGAACTCCCTGAGGAACCCGAGAAAACAAGGAATCAGCACAGCGTCACTAAACTTGGATCAGAGTCAGCCAGCTAAATGTGATCGTTGCTTTTACAACATCAGCTCTATTAATTCTCTAAAGGCTCGTCTTGTTTGTGTATTTATTCATTTCTCTTTGTGTTATTTCTGTTATTACAGTTCACGTGTAATAAAAATAAATACAAATATATTTAAAAAATAGAAAACAAATAGAGGATAAATAGAAAAGCACCAAAGGGTGCGTGTGTGTGTGTGTCTGTGTGTGTCTGTGTGTGCGGTGTTAGCTGCTCTCATCCTGATCAAAGCGTCTCCTTTCAGTCCCGTCTGAACTTCGTGTTTCGACTAAACGAACGGTGTCTTTTTGGTAAACGTCTGCATTTGGCTCCTGCTCACTACATCCACTCTGCTGTTCCACTGACTGTGACATGAGCACCAGATCTTAAAGCATGCTATGTTTAGTACAACAAAGCAGCACCTCAGTGTGTAAAGGAAGGTGCAGAGAGAAGCTGTTTTAAAGCTATTCAGAACCCTGACTGTGATTGAATGAGTCTTCACAATCAGTTGTCTGCTGTCGACCCATCTGCTATCATTATCGATGACCACACCGACATCGCACCGATGGAAGCTTCGGCAGCACACACTACTGATTTTATTCACATACGTTGATGAAATATCAGCACTAGGCAGGGCCAAACCACAGCATTAAGAGGCCGTAGTGAGGAGAGAAGACAATGTGTTACCCTGTGATGCAGACGGACGGCCTGCAGAGGAGAAACTCTGCCCTCCGCTCGGCTTCAATGCCGAGGACGCTGAAGTCTGCGGTGGATCGAGCACTTGCCAAGGCTGTCGACGAGTGTTTATGATGAGGACTCTATCCTGCTCATGTTCCGTCGACTTGTTAGGAGTGAATGCGCATGAAGGGCCACCAGGAGCTGACGCGGGGTCATGATCGGGGGCCCAGCGGGTGAAGAAGGTTTCAAGTTCAAAGAGAGAGTAGTCAGAGCTCGTGGGCTTGTTGCTGCATCGCTGCTGCTGATTCTGCTGCTGTTCGGTTGGGTTGGCTGGCATGTTGCTGTCTGGTGCCCTCAACTGAACCGCCACAGTACTGCCCATATCTTCTGATTCTGGAGGGGTCATTTGAGGCGCTGCAAACTGGAAGAAGGAGAGCAGAAGAATCACCAGGTTTTCATGACACAGGCTTACAGGACTGGTTTAAAAGTTTGAAACTAACAGAAATGTGCTCATCCTTATTGTTAAAGAGAATGTACAGAGAAGTAAAGTTTCTGTACAAATGTAACAGAAAATGTCAGAGAAAGGCTACACTGTAGCCACAAAATCATCTGTGCACATGCTCCACTGACAGAAGAGCTGCCACAATAGTCACACTACAGTTACTTCAGTAATCAGGAGGTATAGCCTGTGTCACATGACTCTCTATGATGATGATGATGATGCCACAGACATTTTTCACTCTAAGTTGCACTGGACTGTTGTTCAACATGATCTTGGGCTTTGGTTAGAGACCAAAAGAATGAGATCACAAAGATCCCTAAAGGAAAACTCATTTCTATATCTATATGATATCTATATCACAAACCATTTAAAGCAGTGACAACAACCAGCGGGGGACTTCAGAGTACCCAGAGCAAGCTAGTGCAAGCACAGGAAGCCCCGCCCTGGTCCAGATTAGAACCAAGGACCTTTTTTGCTGTAAGGCTGGCAGGAGTTTCTTCCTCAGACAAAGTGAGGACCTCAGACATCTGGACAGACTTCAGGCAAATTTTGCTGCTTCTTCTTTTTAAATGGAGTCTGGAGTTTTTGCCATTTAATTACAATTAATCCAGGAACCCCCCCCCTGCAATATGTGCAGCAATTTATTAAAAAATTGCACAGTTTAACACAGAGTCTGTACAACTCTGATGAGCCTGAAATGTTTCATAGTTTATGGTACTTTTCTGTGTTTGTAATTACACCATTTTGACAAGATCCTCAACAGCGATGGTTGAAATGTAGCCATACCACGACACAGGCCCTACAGTGTTTTACAGATGGCTGTAGACACTCACTGTTACGCCTCTCCGTGTAATCATATCCATCTGAAGGCTTATATGACATATATAAGTCATCACTTCATCAGACCAGTTTCACTGATTTCCAGTCCAGTTCCTGTTTAATTTTCATACCTTATCCTTTTCTCTGGCTTCTTTAGAGCCACCCTTCCACTGAAACCATTTCTGATGAAGTTTTAGTGAACAGTAGATGGATCAGCTGCAGGTCCAGATGCTCTCAGGTCCCGAGTCAGCTGTTTGCTGAATTGTCCCTTATTTCTTACAGACATGACTCTCAGATACTGTTGATCTGCTGTAGTTGTTTTAGGTGTGATACTTCCTCTTTTGTCATCCTTTACAAAATGTCTTTGAGAATGTCTGTGGCAATGCAAACATAACGCCTGTCAACCCATCATCTTTGACATCTTTTTGTTTTAGTGACAGCCTCAAAGTAACAAACTGCTTAAAGACATACAATATTTTAAAATTGCTGGTCTGTTGTGTGCAGATGTACTGGTTCATTCGTTGAGTTTGTTAATGCCTGAATGATTCATAGGTCTGAGTTCGGTGGCATAACAAGCACAAATATTTCTCTGTGTTCCTGTACAAGGACACGACTGGAAATGACTGAAAACTGCAAACTCCATTTACTTTTGGAGTTCACAGTATTGTGTTTTTTTTGAGTACACTAGTATGTTTGCATGCAGTTATGTTTGTTTGAATGTAAGTCACTATAAACCATATGAACCAACTACTACAACAACACTCAGAACAAAAGCTGAAGCTTTAACATGAGAGTGATGTTTCCGACTGTGTACAAACAGAAATAGGTCAGGATATGGCTGACAATAAAAAGCAAAAAGATCTCATAAATAAATAAATAAAAGAACCGTGAGGTGTAATCTACATGTTTACAGTGCTGTGGAGGTATGCTCTGGAGAGTCGAGGAATGAAAATCAGTAATGGCAAGACTGAATACATGCGTGAATGAGAGGGAGACCAGAGGAAAGGAGAACATGTGAGGAGCAGAGACAGTGAAGGAGGATGAGTTTAAATACCTGGGACCAACCATCCAGGCAGGGTGGAGTGGGTGGAGAAGAGTGTCAGGGTGATCTGTGACTGAAGGATAGCTGTGAGAGTCAAAGGCGAGGTTTACAAGATAGTAGTGAGAGCTGCTGTGATGTATGATGTGGAGACGGTGGCACTGACACAAAGACAGGAGGCACAGCTGTGTGTGATTAGTCCCAGCTTTGTTTCCCTCCTGGTCCTGATTCCCTCGTTACCCTTTGGTGTATTTAGTTTCCTGTCGTCCTGTCTGTTCATCTGCTTTCCTCCCCCCATGTTTTCAAGTTTCTAGGTCAATGTTTCAGGTAGTATGTAATGTTTAGCTCACCCCAGTTTAGGTTTTGGTTAGTTTAAATCTGTTATTAGCAGGGATTTTAATTTGAGTAATGCAACATGGATTCATTAAACTCCTAAATAGATTTTTAAATAAAAATGTATTTTGCCAGAAACACCAGACTCTCAGCTTAAAGCTCACAAAACTATTTCAACAACCACTAAACAGCAAATGAGAGCAGGTACACGGAGTCCGCACAAACACGTAAACACAAAGCGTGGATCGTGGACACGTCAGGTGCTGAATGCTGACAGACTCTGATGCTGCAGGTTTTTTCACTCTCTGATCGAAACTACACTTCACGCTTGATAAACATCACCATCAATTTTTAAAATGATGCCAAATTGCAAAACTCTGTGTCTGTAATCAAACCTGTGTAACTTTGCTCTGCTTCACTTTAGCAGCATCAGGTAATGTTCACATGTTGATTCATGGTTTTCCTCAGTTTTTGTTCTACTGCTGAAAATTTTTAAGGTTATCTGCTATAAAAAGCCAGAACAGGAAAATCTCCTTCATGTTTTATCCTCAGTTATTTTGACACAAAAGCATCTGCTGTGATGATCGCACCTCTGATGGAGTCTCACGGTGTCAGCTTTGTTTTTATATATAAATATAAAATATGGATATGTACTGATAAATGAGCAGAAAGAATATTTCTGACTGTCTGAGTCAAAATTGGATCAAATTGGAGATTGAATCAGTTATAGAAATAGAAATCAATACCCAGCCCTAGTTATTAGACTCAATTGGCTTCTCTCAAAATGTAAAAGAACCCACCCACCACTTTAATCACACTCTAGATCTTGTTTTAACATATGGCATTCGATTATCTTGTTAATAGTTTTACCTCCTCGCTACGTACGACTCTGGATACTGTAGCTCCTGAAAAACAGAGCCTCAAACCAGAAGTACTTGACTCCGTGGTATAATTCTCAAACACGCAGCCTAAAGCAGATAACTCGTAAGCTGGAGAGGAAATGGCGTGTCACAAATTTAGAAGATCATCATTTAGCATGGAGAAATAGTTTGCTGCTTTATAATCTCACAGATGTAACATTATCTACAGCTACTTTTAGTACCATTGACTCTCATTTAGACTCTTTTTCTCCAATTGATCTTTCTGAGTTAACTTCAATAATTACTTCCTCCAAACCATCAACGTGTCTTTTAGACCCCATTCCTACAAAACTGCTCAAAGAAGTCTTGCCACTAATTAATGCCTCAATCTTAAATCTTATCAACCTATCTCTAATAATGGGCTATGTACCACAGGCCTTCAAGCTGGCAGTAGTTAAACCTTTACTTAAAAAGCCGTCTCTAGACCCAGCTGTCTTAGCTAATTATAGGCTGATCTCCAACCTTCCTTTCATTTCAAACATCCTTGAAAGAGTAGTTGTCAAACAGCTAACAGATCATCTGCAGAGGAATAGCTTATTTGAAGAGTTTCAGTCAGGTTTCAGAGCTCATCACAGCACAGAAACAGCTTTAGT
>VUQR01027522.1:0-13962 GCA_015108515.1 Hemichromis elongatus | reverse complement strand
CCTGGTTAAGGAGAGAGATGAGTTGGGGCTGGAGGTGCCAAATTCCATCATGCCCGCCTCCCTCCATTGTGATGACCATCTCACACAGGCCCAGAGAGCAGATGTTGCCGCGTTGCAACAGCGCTTTGCTGACGTGTTCTCCCCCCTGCCCGGCCGCACGTCTCTCAGAGCATCATTTTAAAACGCAGCCTGGCGTAACGGTGCGTTCACGGCCCTACGGAGCATAAACGGCAAATTGTTCAGAGGGAATTGGCCGAGATACTGAAAATAGGAGTAATAGAAGAGTCGCACAGCACCTGGTGTAGCCCCATCGTTCTGGTGGTGAAGAAGGATGGGTCTATACGGTTCTGCGTCGACTATCGCAAGGTGAATGCAGTGTCACGTTTTGATGCTTATCCCATGCCCCGGGTCGACGAGCTCCTGGACCGGTTGGGCACAGCCTGTTTTTTCACGACACTGGATTTAACCAAGAGCTACTGGCAGATTCCCTTGTCTGTCGAGTCCAGGGAAAAAAACGGCCTTCTCCACTCCGTATGGTTTGTACCAATTCGTCATGCTTCCGTTCGGCTTGTTCGGAGCCCCGGCCACTTTCCAGCACCTTAATGGTCCGGGTGCTGCGTCCGCAGGCTGCGTATGCTGCCGTCTACCTGGATGATGTGATCATCCACAGTGACACCTGAGCGGAGCATGTGCAGCGGGTGGCCGCGGTCCTGGAGTCCCTGACGCAGGCGGTGCTCACGGCCAACCCGAAGAAGTGTGCGGTTGGACGGAGGGAGGTACAGTATCTGGGGTACCACTTGGGGGGCGGGCAGGTGCGGGCGGTGGGGGTGTGTGACGGAGGTGTGGTCCCTGGCTCAGCTGCAGGGGAGGAGTGGTGCAGTGAGCTCAACGGGGCCATACCGGGAGGCAGGTGCGTCAGGTGGTGATTGGCTGCTGACAGTGCTTCTGTTCCCTGTTTCCCTATATAGTGATGGGAGAGTCGAGCGGACGAGAGAGGAGAGCTGGAAGAAAGCTGACGTGTGCACTGGCAGCGAATGTCAATAAAAGCAGTGTTCCTGAACCTAAGTGAAGCGTGTGTGTGTCGTACCCTACACTTAAATACTGTGTTTCCATGTATTTTTGCATGTTTCAATAAATTGTTCCATTTCACATCACAGCAAAGCATGAACTTGGACACACCGGTCCACCGTATCAGTGCTTTGGCTCTTCAAGACGTGAAACGGACACTGCAGTACCAGCAGAGGGAGACATTTTATTTTAAGCCAAAATATTTACGGGAAGGTGTTTAAATAGACTTTACTAACACATTTAATTGTACATACATATTAGCTACCTTGCTTAATCGTTTCTGGCATTAAGGACCTGCAATGCACTTCAAGCCTTCCTTGGTATCATTGGATTGTGCCGACATGCGTATCCATAAATCTGTCAGTGTTTATCCGACAGTGACAGTAATAGTGCTTGTAATTGATTACTTTTTTGTAGTTTTCATGCATTTGTGAAGCAAGCAAGAGCAAAAACCACCACTAGGGTGGACATTTGATAATTTATAGTGCTGTGAAAACGTATTCACTACTTTCCTGAATTCTTTTTTTTCCCTTTTTTGCATCACACGTGTTTTATAATGACTTATAATTTGTTTATTGGTGTGAAATATTAAATCTGCAAACAAAAATTAGAACTCAGAAAGGGGGAAAAATACTTTTTCACAGCACTATATATTTGCATGTAATTATTTGTTTTGCTGAAGTTGATCAGTTTGGGTAGCTCATTTCTTAGCCTTCAGCTTGAAGGAGGACCAGCTTTTGGCAGAAAACCAGAGACGAACGGGGAAATCATGACTACTTGTTGCTATTTGTATATCTGCATTTGGCATTGGTCTTCGAGACTATGTGAGTGAGAGAGAGTGTGGGTGAATGTGTTTTAATCCTAATGTGCCTCCTCTGGCTGTATGTGTTTTCCTAATGTACGGCCACATGCTGCGAGTACACAAGCTATCACAAAAAGCATCCCTCTCAACAAGCACAGACAGCAGTGGAACAAAACTGCAGGGATACCATACACACAGACACATGCATAAACATGTTCAGCCGCCACTAAGAGCCTATTAAAAGTGTGCATGCTGCTATTATTTGTTTAAAAAAATGTGCAAAACATAGAAATGCAAATACAATTTTTCTGGTTGGTCAAAAACGCAGTAGGCGTTTGTTACTTTGTTAGCAGATTACAAGAGAAAACATTATTACCTGCAATAAAGCAATTTGCTGTGCATAATGAACACAAAATACAATGGCTGTCAGTCACTTTACCCTATGCTCACACCTATAATTGGTTGATTATTATGTCTGGTCCGGCTACTTTACATTTACATTTTCTCAATGGTTAGCGCCTGGAGATTTGTGTGTATTCAGCATCTACAATGCGTTCTCTTCCTTACTACCGGCTACTTCTTCACCTTCTCCTTGTTCCATTTGGGGAGCAGGAATAGGCGATGTCAGGGGACATGGTACGGTTCAGAGATTCAACATCGTCTTCAAGGATGCTGCTGAAGGTCGTAAATCCAGATGAGGGTTGGAAATGTTTCACATGAATGATATTAAATATGTACATCATGTTGACATTAATAAATCATTGTGCATTGACTTCGAGCCATTACTATAATTACTACAAACAGTAAAGCCATCTTCAGGATATTTGGCATCTTTAATGGACCCGTGTAGAATACATATACACTGCATTTGACCTTGCATTTGACAAAGTACAGGATCGTTGTGGCATTATCCTAATTACATTTATTGTAATTGGCAAAAATTTTCAAAGCTTCTTCATTCCAGAAAGCCATTACTATTATTTTTTTTTTACCATGAACCTGGAGATGCCTGAAAGCCGTTTAAGGTGACCCGTGACAGTAAATCATTTGCTGCCTTTAGTGTGTTTTTGTTGGAGTAGGTAGACCTTTTTTACTTTACCAACTGATGTTTTGGAAAGGAAACTTTTTAAAGCAGTCAAAATGACAAATTCTGTATTCATAACATCCATTTTCACTCATTTTGGCTTCAGGGTTGTATTTTCTAACAAGATACTTTAGCTTGAAATGATGGTGTGTATTAATCATTAACTGTTCAGGGCAGTACATTTAATACATTATGAACCTCTTAGTTTAATATGTCCTGGATCCATGCAATTGTCAGAATAGTCTATTTATATCCACATATGTACTTGAACTCCTGGAAGGAAAATCTTAGAGCAAAGACAAAATGTGCACCTTCTCTGGACTGCATAGGCTGGTTAAGCCAGACTGTGTGGAGCTGTTTAAATCTAAACAGTCCATGTTCAGTTGTCCAGTGACAATTTAAACAAGCAGCACTCAAAGAGCACAAACCTCAAACGAGGCAGCTAACCCTCTGGGTATTATTTACTTTTCGGAAGCAGTGTTGGATTTTGTATATAAAGATTATATAAGAGTAAGTGATGGATATAGATAACGATTTGTACAACCTGAGCTAATTAAATAATATTATACCACAGTAAATTTCTAACTAGCTTTCTATTAACAAGTGGTTCTTTAAAGATTAACACATTTTTGGGTCAAATTTTTTTCAAAAGTAGATATAAAATGTAAAAGTGAGGTCAAAGTACAAATGTAAAATGATATTTTGAGGAAAACTACAATATGCGAATTAGAATCCACATATACCCTAACATTTCCTAAATGCCAATAAAAACAAAGTAAGTAGGATGGAAAGCACAGTTTTAAAGATAAGACTTTATTTTGAAAGTTTGACCTTCAAAGTAAGGTTCAAAGTTAGAATCCCCTTATATCCTTTCTTCTGTGCCTTTATGTTGTCAATATAAACAATGAGCATAAGAACCTGAGTTTTAAATAGCTCTGCATAGCATTATTATCACTTTGGCCTTTAGATAAATCAAATGTGATTAAAATCTTATGTGGTACTTATACTTACAGATGTTGACAAAACACAAAGCACTTGTGTTATAAGTCAAAGCTTTTTAGTCAATAACTCATTGTGCTGACCTTAAAGACCTTGGTGGATGTAAGAACTGTATGTATGAACTGTTAACAGGATTCTACACTCCATTTTCTGAATTCATTCAACATCTTTCGAGTTATCGTGTTTACAGATAAAAGTCTTAAATAATTACAAAGAGGGAAGTACGGCACAATGTTAGCATCACAGCCCATCTGAAACCACAACTTGCCCTAAGTACCAAGATTCTTTGTTTCAGATTTGTTTATTTAAGCTACAACTTGTCACCCTTACAGCATTAAAAGACAACCAAGAAATTAGAAGTGAAAAAAAGAACCAGGCATATGTTATAATATGTATAACCACTCATGTACACTAATATCAGTAAAGGCGAACAAGCTCGTAGTATCCCATAACGTGTTAAGAAAATATACACCACACTATAACACCACCTTCACCAGCATGAACCACTGAGACAATGCAACGTGGATCTAGGCTTTCATGCTGTTCATGCTGTCAACTAGTCCAAATTCGGACTAGTCACCCAAATGTTGCAGTACAAATCTAGACTAAGAAGTGCTTTTCTGAACTTCCTGTCCAATTTTCATGAGCCAGTACAAACTGCAGACTGCATACTTTCTGGTTCTTAGCTATACAGGACACTAAGGTTACATCTGTGTGGAGAAATCCAGTAAATCAGCAGTTTCTGAAATGCTTTGGCACCAACATGGATGGTTTAAATCACCTTTTTGTAAACTATGCTCATATTGAACTTGAGCAGGTTGTCTTGTCCATGTCTACATGCTTATATGCAACAAATTGCTGCGGTTTGACTGGCTGATTAGATTTGCAAAAAAAAAACCAAACAAAAAAAAAAACATCAGTTTTAGCTGAGTGTAGCTAATGCGCATGCAGCTAATAGATCAATTGGCTAGCACTTCTTAACAGTCCCAAATCAACAAGAACCAACAAGCAGCACAAATAGAAAATCAATGCACATGGAACATTAATGCAACATTTTATTATTTTACATATTCAATTTTATTATATATTTATTACTTCATTAACACTTCCCTTATAATTTTCTTTGTAACATTTAGATTTAGTATGAAATTGTGTAAGAGTTCATTTTGGTTTCTGTGCAGTAGCAATAGGCCTGTTTTTTAGTGTGTAGCAGACTCGATGGTGTAAAAGTTGTCCTGCCATGTAGGCTGTAATCATAGAAAATATTTTTCGAGAGAAACAACCCAGAAAGACTCAAAAACACTAACCATAACTGAGGGTTACATGTTAATATGAGCCCTGTTCCAAGAAGCTAGCTAATCTCAGCTTCCTTTTTCCTCGAAAGAGCGAGTGGCAGGAAAGAACTGCAGGCACTTGAACTGTCATCTCAGAAACAGATGTTTATATATTTGTGCTTTCTTGCCACAACTCTGTATTTGATTATTCAATGAAAAAATCCTTTCTTCTTAAATTAAAACAGAAGGAATACCATTACTTTACTACTTTTACTTTTTCTGGTTTATTCTACAGAATGTGTTGTGCTGCTGCTGTTAATTGACTTGAAAACTCTATAATAACAAAACATACTGTGACCCGTGGGAGGAACCTACTTCAATAGGATGGAGCCGTAGGCATACAGTCGGTTCACAAGGGTTTATTCTTAATACACAATAAAATTGAACATGTAACAGTAGCACCTAAAAACTATTAAAAAGTCTACTTTATCAAATAAGGTTAAAACTGTAAAATTGTATGAATTTAAGTGGGAGAAGGGATACGCGCTGCGGGAAACCTGTTAAAAACTAAACATATGACACATGTTAAAAAAGGGACGGCAACTCACACTTCACCCCAACTGGGAAAAACGCTATAAAAAGGGAAAATCTTCAGTGCCGTCTCCAGTCAAGCTCACCATGGTGCATGCAGAAGCGACAAGAAAAAAAAAAATCAGTTTCTGTGCAGCGCCTTCACCGTCTGCAACAATGTATTAAAAAAAGTAAACCACTCTAAAATACAATCAATAGATGCATTGGTGCCAGTGAAATAAAACAAATAAACTAAACAACATCGACAGCTGCACCCGTCACAATAATCATCAGCTCTTCACTGTTGGGTTAAACCAGTCTAAAACAAATTAAAATAACCACTGGTGTATAGGGACCTTGGCCCCGCAGCCTGGGATCCACCCCGGCAAAGCAGCAGCTTGGCACTCTGTCCACAGCTTGGGGGCACCCCCTAACAAATATCGGCAAATGATGGCGAAGTCCACTATATGTTTCTTCAAAGTAACAAAACAATGGTTTCTTCCACTCCAATAGAAGGCTATGGGACCAACATCAAGCTGTCATAGAAAGTTAAAAGTGCCAAATAGCACGGCTTGGACCAGGCAGTCACACAGCTCCACGTTCACTCCTGCACCTGTGCTTATAAAGGGGAAAAACACAGCCCCACCTACAAGGCACAGTTCCTAGTCTCAGGTCTCACCTGTATAATACTGAAAAGAGACCACGGAGATCACAGTGAGAATAAGCTATTGAGAAGCAGTCACTAACTAATCTATTCATCACTGTGGCCAATTGCCAAAAGGCACTTTTAGACTTTTGTCATATTGATTTTTTTTAAAACATTTTGTGACCACAGTAACACTAAAGGAGATTGATGTGTAACACCACGCAGTGAAAGGGTGCTGTTCTTCGAGTGCAAATGGAGCTCAAGCTTTCACAGTTTCTCAAAATGACCAACGGTGGAACGAGTTGGAGGCGGAAGTCAAATCCTTTGCTTCCAGCATGTGCATTTATGCTCTGCAAAAGGAAGAGTAGCTAAAACTAAATAGGAACATCGACACTTGACAGGTAGAGTGAGGTTTTATGGCAGCCGTGGTAGTAATTAATTTTAATGGTATTTTTTTCATTTTTGTCATTACAACAGTATGTGTTCCAATAGCTACAGAGATTTTTTTTTTATTATGATGGTACAGAATATCCCATTATTTATACCCTATTTATGCAGCGCGTGTCGGTGTTTGTGTTTTTCTCTTTTATGGTGACACTGACCTTATGATCATCCCACAGGGATAACAGCCAACGACTGAAGGGAGCGATATGTGACATAACAGAAAAACGTTCCTCCCTTGTGATTTTTTCCCCCTCTTTTCTCTGTATGTCTTTTTATGATAGCGCCTTTTGTTCACACAAGTTCTAAAAATGTCTTTGTTCTACTTTTTTCCTTATTTGTAAACAAATCTGCGACCCCGATGAACTCTTCCTCTTTTCTTTTCTTTGTTTAGTTCACAAATATAAGAATTTGACATGATTTTTTACTTTTTATTCTTTAACCATTGCTTTGTATTAAGGAATGAATTGAATCATTTCTATTTTTACGACCCTGGATTTCATGTCAACAATTATTAAGCTCTGCTGTTTTTTTCTTTACAACTTAAATAGCAAGAATGAAAAAAAGTGTGTATAGGGCAATCATGCTCTCCTGCATCATGTGACAGGTATAAAATGACAAACAGGCAAAGGCAACTGCCTTGGTGTCTGCATGTCAAACAATTTATTTTCTCATTACAAATAAAAAAAAATGATGAAGTCCACTAGATGCCAATGATGACAAAACCAATCAATAAAACCAATTTACTGGACAATCCATTCCAATCATGTACCTGTTTGGCAAAAGTCTTTCAAATATGTTTTTTTTTGCTAAAGCACAGCTAAAATAACAGCTGAAAAAAGGCAAAGTGTGTGAAATGAAACAACACTGCTCCACTTATGAGTGTGCAAGTATATGAAAAAAGGAAGTGGGTAGCAAGTGATGTCACGTATGTAGCCAGTTAGTGTTTTATGTTGTGATCAGGCAGCTTTAAACCTTGAGTTCAAAAGTTGGAGGACAGCAAATGTGGAAACTGATAATACTTTATTAGCATTTTAAACTTTTTTTTAATATTTAAAATGTTTATTAGATCTTAAAATATCCCATCAATAGGAGGCTGGGGAGGCTTGCAGGTTTAAGGTAAACAAACAGTATCTCCCTTCTGTTAATAGTTATTCTAGTTAAATTAAAAATAATAAATAGTTAATTTTTTTTTTGCTTTACAAAGATTCATTATTTGTGATTTTATTTTGTTTAACATTTATTGATTGGTTTATTTCTTCTTATTTATCCTCTTTTAGTTTATTTATTTATTTTTTTCCTGACTTTGCCTTTCAGTTTTTGGAAATAGCTGTTTGCGACTGCTGTCTCTGAAAAGTGATGACTAGATGTTTATTACCTACCTGTTATAAACTATAAAGTGTATTAAAGGAAATAAACTATAAACCATTATTACTTTTTATATCCTTATGCTAAATGGACATGGATTGTTAGAGAACAAATTTGACTTTTTATACATTGGTGATAAGAACATAACCTTTTTTTAATAATAGTATAATAGCTTCAGGGCTACAGCTATACCTACATTCAAACTTGCTCACTCAATAGTTTTACAACACTACCTTAGTACAATATTTAAAAACTGGTCCTGAAGCAGAGACATAAAAACAAGACCTGAAGATTCTAACAGTAATGTATCTCAGTGTACCAAGGTAAAGAATAGTTTGTTGTTGTTTTTTTATTTTATTATTATTTAAATATATTCCATGTTAGCTTTCAGAGTATGTTTTAAAGAGAACATTGATCCTCTAAACCCTACACTTCATCCAAGGATAATGATGTTTCTAATTAGTCAACTAATTGATTAAACATCTTTGTTTACCTTGGTTGTCTTCACTGAATCTACTAATACTGTAAAGTAAAAACCTGTTGTTACTTTAGTAATGTGCAAAACCTGTTAACAGGGTCTCAGGTGTTACACAGCCCCATCTGTCTTTAGCCAGGAGCAACAAGCAGCAAAATTAGAAAGTAAGACAGATAACAGCCCCAATAACCAATACAGCTCTCAACTGTTTTGATCTAAAACATAAAGGCTGTCACAATAGTAGAATTTCAAACTTGAAACAGATAAGCTGGAACAATCTCAATATCCAGTAACACAGAAAACATAATGACAAAGGTAAATGGCTTATAATGAAACAATAATTGTTTGCATTATTGTATTAGTATCCTTGTTTATTCATTGTCCTTCTCATGACTTGGTATCATATTTTCCTTACTGTCTAGCTGCTTTTCTCAGCTTCAATATGGGACTTCAAGAGAAAACATAGTTTAGACAAAAATAATTATGGAATCCTTTTTAATTATATGACTATTAAAATTACATACAGGCAGGACTGATAATGATTGCTGCCTGGCTCTGGCATTAGTGTCATCGTTTTATTATTAGCCATAACTGCTAGACGCTAACATAATGATAACAGATGGCTTGGGTAATTGCTAAGGTTAAACGGCTAACGTTAGCATGTGTGCAGGTCAGGGTAACATTTAGCTGTTCTTTGTAAATCCTTCATAAAAGACCAGGTTGTCAGTCTTTAATACACTTGACTAAGTTTCCTGCACTACAATTCACATGTTCAGCTGCTAGTGGTGAGAAGCAGTGTGCTAGCTATAAGAGGCGGCAATAGCACTGATATCAATACTGTTAGATACTCAACTTTAAGTATCAATTTCTTAACAACTGTACTAAGTATACGAGCTGCCTACAATACAAAGCAATGTACTGTCACATTTTCAGAATTTTAAATAATTTAAATTAAATTAAAGAATTAAAAATATGATTGTTATTGCTTTCAACTGGCTTCTAGATGTTTATACAAATATATATAGCACTGACCATATTAAACCTTGCCCAGCAAAGTCAGTCTAATCAGTCCAATTTTCCTTGTTTAATTGACTAGAATATTAAACTGCAATCATCACACATCCTGAGGAGCACTTACACCCTTTGTTGTTCAATTTGAAGTTTACACTGAAGGCTTTCCATAACAGTCCATATCTGTGTAGTTTGCACCAGCAGTGTTTTTGATATAAACCTTGCCACAACCTCGCCACGTGTCAAACAAAGTTCTTGACCCCATGGCCACTAAAATTCCAAGGGATAAGAGCTGTCTGTGAAAAATGAGCCACTGATATTAATTCCTCTTCAGACACACAGTTTAAACTTGACAGAAGCTAGCCAGATCTCTCCCAGCTCCATTTAAATTTAACAACTCAAAGACATGTGTTAATATGGTTTAGGAAAAATCAGGACTTGAGAGGATTAGGAAGGCAGAGTGAAGGGAAAGAGTAACAAGAAGGGAGGAAAGGAAACAGCAAAGCGGGTGAGATGAAGGAGTGGAAAAGAAAGAGGAAGCGAGGGGAGAGAGAAAAAATGATTAGAAGAGGGGACAAAGACAGACGGACCGCTCTGAGCTCTCTAATCTTGTCTTCCCAAAGGTACCTGACATTTCACTGCATCATGAGCTTGTGCCACCACCCAACCGGACTGAGTATTAGGGGAAGACTACAGGATCAAATCAATAAGAAACACGAAACAGAGAGACACAGACAAGAAAGGACTGCATGACAGACGGAAAGAAAAAGAGAGGAGGCTGCAGTACAGATAACCCAGTGAGACATAATGGAGAGTGTGGAAACAAAGATAAGATTATAAATTAGTGAGAAAGTGACAAAACGAAAGTGAGAAGTAGGAAATTTAAAACCCACACCAGAATGTCAGTTCATGAAAATGATTGAAGTAGGGAGAAAGTTGATAGAATCTCCTTCCTGTACCAATTTCTGGTAAGCTCATTTTATCTATACGTCTAAATATTTCTTTCCCCTCTTACCACCATTTCAGAGAAACCATCTTTTTTTTAATGTATTTTTGGAAATGGTGAGTCACAAACTCTAAGATGATTCAGGCATAGGAAGCATTAGAATAAAACCTTTCACAGAAAATCTGAATATAAACTTTCACTGCCACAGCTCATTGTACAAGATGTCTTCTACCTGTCTGTGAGTATAATTACGTAGACAGCAGGACTCTAGTTGCTCAAAAGACAAAAACGTAATCCTCAGCTAATAGTATTATTTTTTTCCTAATAAAGATCTAAAGATAAACCTAGCATGACCATGTTTTAGTTTCTTAATCACATTATCTCTCTCAAATATATATATTTTTTTATTCTAAATGCAAAGGTCAAAAGATAAAACTTCAGGAATTTTTTTTTCTTTTTTGGAGGGGGGAGGGGGAGCTTTTAATATGTTCCTATGCTCACTTTGACAAAACAAGTGTAATGGGTTCCTGAATAACAATATCCACAATTTAAACTGTCTAGCCGGCCTCTCTTTTATGCATTTTATCCTTTTTGTAAATGTTTTTCTCAGTTAAATGTACTCCCTGTTCTATTTTGACATCAATGAACGAGTGCTGTCGTTTCCACAAAAGCGCCCTGTCACGTAGCAACATTCTTGTTGTGACAGGCAACGTCAGACTTTGCTTTGGCAAGAATAAAATCTTTAAAATATTTAGAATTGCTAATGTGACATCTCTTTCCAAATGGACCTGTTCACACCTCCCACGGGGAGCCTCCAGGTAACTAACTATTGATCGCTTTTGAAAAGTGTTATTATTATTATTATTATCTCTATCATACGCACACAGTTACAAACTTAATAATAAAACAATGCGCATAGTTAAAAAAAAAAACCAACATCATTTAATATAATCAGTATGATGGCTATAATAAATAAAATAATGAAAGAAATTAATGACTAAAAAAAAACGTCTGGTTATTAAACCAGACGTAGTTTTTATTAAGTAATTAAACTAGAAAAAGTTGCAAGAGGAGATTTGAAACTGAGTTTTCTAATGCCAACTTAAATCTATCAACTAGCCAGTAGGGCTTTGCCATATCATACGATCCACAATAACACCAGCGTGTCATGATATTACTGATATAGCATTGGCATGCATTAACATTCTGAGTGTGAGAGCATCATGTTGGCCTGTAATGATGATTTAATACTTGAAATTGGAACTTGCTTCAATGTCATGGTAGTGGTTAGGCAAGAAATCAGTCAAAAGTGTTACCGCTAATCGTGGAAATAAAACCGTCCCTTTCTATGTGACACAGAAACACACCACTGAGTCCAACCAGGCTATGAAGTTACACATGGAGATGACACTAGCAGACGAGGATGTGCAACACAAAAGTTAAAAAAAGACTCAACGGACCATTGCTTGAACACTTGCTGAGAACTTAAAGTGTATGGAAACTGGTGTTGTGGTTATGTGGGACTTTAAGCAGCTGATTAAAAAGCTGAACTGAAGACAACAACGTAGGCAGAAAATATTTCAGATGTATTATATGATAATGTGAGAATACTGGGCAGGCAGTTATGAGATTAAGTTACTTAGTTATTGCTAAAGTAAAATGTTAAGCAGCTAATATAGATACAGTTTCCAGGGAAACTAATACTGAACTCGTGTGTTCAAATTTGAATTTGTGTCATTATTAAAGCACTAAAAGACTACTGGCTGTTTGCCACCTCTTCACGCGTAGAATTAGGTAGCCTGTCATCAATGACAGCACTTCAATGGCAAAGAAGGGAAGAAAATATCCTTCATTTTGTTTATACCAATAAATGATTGCAAGCTGCAATAACTTATAAAATGTTCTTTTATAAGTTTCTCATTGATATTTGGGCTGATTGGAACCTGATGAATGTAAAAACAAACAAAAAAAATAACAGATTTATTTTACCTGATTTTTGTTTTAGAGAAAAATGAGATGCACATGTGAGAGTAGTAGTTTAAAATTTCGATAGAACAGTGGCATTATAATGTCCTCATAAGTTCAAATCAAGTCCTTGTAGAGCAAAATTTAGTATTTTGGTCTACAATAATATAGGCCATTAGACTGGACAGGAAAAAAAACATATTGGTCTGTATACATCAGATTTTCATACCAAACTCTTTGTAAGCAAATGATTTTGAAGTTAGTTGGAAACTTTAACAACACCTCTTTCTCTGATGAATAGTGGGATTATTCTTAAAGAGGAATTAATTTCCTGCAATGCAGGCGTTGGCTTCTTTAATTAATTTTTTTAAATAAACTCTCTATAGTCTCATGTAACAGATGTTCACCACAGAAGTTCAAAATATAGCTTTCCACCTGCCCACCGTCTGGTTTCTCCTGGCAGGAAGAAATTGTTTGTTTAGAAAGGGCACATACACTAAAGCACATATGCACGCACACGCCTAACTTGTGCTATAGTGCAATAATGATCAGCTCATAAAGCAATTTATGTATGATTTTTACTGTTTGACTTAAGGGACTTTGGTCAAAGTCCTTTGAACTCAACAAATTTGCTAAACATTCATAAACCTCAGTCGCTCATAGTGCCAGATGATCTCTAAGGACTGCTGGATTGCTGTGGTTTTCTGTCAGAAAGAGACCGTAGTTTAGGAAGAGGGTCTTTGAATGACTTGAGCTGGATTCTTCAGTAGTTGCAGCAGGCACTGAAGGATTTGTGATCACTATGAGCTTAGGGAGGCTCCCAAGGGAACATGACAGCACTGCTGAAAATGTGAACTAAATCCATCTTGGGTAGAAACTGAACTTCATTTGTGACTTCTTGTGAAGTTTCTATCCATCTTTGTTCAACTTGATCTTTTTCCATTGTTGACCTACTGCATGACGTTGACTCAATAATAGCTAGAGTATGTTAAGATGTAAATCATTGGAGACCAGTGAACGTTATCTGGTAGGGTAAATGGTCTGTATTTATATAGCGCTTTTACTAGTCCCTAAGGACCCCAAAGCGCTTTACATTACAGTCATCCACCCATTCACACACTGGTGATGGCAAGCTACATTGTAGCCACAGCTGCCCTGGGGCAGACTGACAGAAGCGAGGCTGCCATATCGCGCCATCGGCCCCTCTGGCCAACACCAGTAGGCGGTAGGGTAGGGTAAAGTGTCTTGCCCAAAGACACAACGACCGAGACCGTTGGAGGCTGGGGCTAGAACCGTCCGATTACAAGACAAAC
>VUQR01027521.1:0-31790 GCA_015108515.1 Hemichromis elongatus | reverse complement strand
ACCATCGACTCGCCCACCTGCTCAGCCCGGGCCGGAGGTCGGCGTGTGGAGAGCGCGGGAGGAGGCTGCTGAGCCGTCGCTGGAGGTGGAGGAGGCACGTGAGGGTCCGCTCAAGCCGGGACCAGCGCAGCCACTCCAGCTGGGAGCGACAGAGGAGGAGCCGCTTGAGGAGACGGAGGTCCCTGTCCCAAGGAGGCCTGGACGTGAGCCCAGGGTCGGCCAGCGGGCCAGACCGGCCTCATCCCCATCAGAGGCCGGAGCACCCCGTGGTCCTGTGCGCTGGAAGCCCACCTGGCTGGCCGTGAGTCTCGCCGGCCCGCTGAGTGACAGCTCGGAGTGACAGCTCGCCACATGGCCGACCGTCGGACCAGCTTACCCAGGGCCGCTGGATCCGGGGGTGTCCTCCTGAACTCTCACCTCCCCGTCGCTGGACCAGGGGCTGGCGACGTCCATGGGCCGTGCCAATTCTCTCTCCCGCCTGCGTGGGGGAGGGGAGTAGGTTCGGCCGGATGGATTCCTGGCCTCAGTCGGGCGATGGGGGTATGTGGCGGGCGTGGTCTGCGGTAGCGTGCGGGGAAGGCGGACGCACCTGCACGCCATCCACAATCATGCCCGCCCTGGCTCTTATTTGTACCGGGTCCTGTGCTGTTGTTGTTGTGAGTTATGTTGAGCTGGCAGCAGGAGAGCTGCAGCTCTGATAGTGTGTACAGCAACCGTGTGTGTGTCGTGATAATAAAAGATGTTTCAAAGCTTGAAAGTGTCGTCGGGTCTGCCGTGGTCGTTCACAGTGGTGCCGAAACCCAGGAGGGGAGGCACGGCATACCTGGGTCTGCCATGGTCGTTTACAGTATAAAATCACTTAAATTATTTATTTTATGCTAGAAAGTAATCCATATTAAGTCTTTAGACTAAATTATGGTTTAATCTGATTGGTTAGGAATATAAGAATTCAAGCATGGGAAGTAGTTGCATTTTCAGGTTTTCTCAGGATGTGTAGCATACAAATGTCCCTAGATTTGCTGTGTAAGTGCTTGTGCAGAAGTAGAAACAGGCAAGGATCCAACATGTAGTCTGTGCGCAGCTGATGAAACATCTCGAGCTTAAAAAAAAAGCTGCATAAAATATGTCCATCATCCAGAAATGCAGTGTTGCTAAAAACAGGTGTGTGTTCACCTATTATGGGCTGCAATTAAGCCAAGGACTAGCGACTGTAGTCTTTACACTCTTTTTCCAGTTTAGAGATGGTATACTATGAAATGATATGATGTACAACTCCTCACATCAGAATGTGGTTAAGTTTTAAAGTTTAAGCATTTATGTAACAACAGTCTTTTTTTTTTAAATTAAAGCCGAGTGTTTCCTTACTCTTTCTCTCGGGAAATAACAAAAAATCTCAAACTCAATGCATGCATATCATCGTTGTCTTCTTCTTTCACTCCACCCTCTTCATATCCTCCTTCAGAAATGAATCTACTATTTTTTTCGTCATTCTTCCCTCCTGCCTGGTATTGCCATCTTTTTGAATCCACCCCCTAGCCCTCCTATGTACATGTGAAGACCCTCTCTACCTTGCCTCTCTAACTTTGTCTCCGAACTGCTCAACCTAAGCTGTCCCTCTGATTTACTGTTTTTGAATCCTGTTCATGCCTAACAGAAATCTTCAGATTCATGTTTTTCTCAGTGCCACCATCACTAAACTATACAACATATCAGGTCTCAGTGTTGTCTTGTAAATCTTCCATTACACTCTTGCTGCTATTCTTCTGTCACAAATCACCCCGACATTCATCCCCACCTTATCTGCACTCTGATCTTCACCTCTCTCGTGCACCATCTGTTGCTTTGGATTGTTGATCCCAGGTATTTAAACTTGTCCACCTTTCAAAATCTCTCACCTTCTCATGTGTTATGTCTTGCTTCTACTGACTTTCATTCCTCATCTCTCCAGTACATACATCCACAGGGTTCTCACCTGCTCTGTACTCTAACGTGAACAACTGAGGGCACAGCGCTGTGCTGACTGCAAACAGCAACCTGACGATTGTAGAATGTTTTTCACTAAATAAAAAAGTTGCATGAACAAATTAGCTTCACCCATTTCTTTTAAATCTGGTGCACATTTTTCCCTGCACACTGACTTTGTGCACGACAAACAGCTATTCTGTGTACAAATGAGTAAATGATGTAGAGTGTGTTTTTCAGTACTTGACACTGAAAACCAGGCACTCTACCAGCCTACTCTGATGCTGGTATGATGCTGGTGTTGTCAGCTGCCACAAAGAGTTGATGTGATTTTCACACTTGTGTGAAACGGCCACAGTGATTACAGCCGTATGTTTGTGTAAATAAAAACTGTTAGGAAGCTGATTACAGAGAGGGAAGGGATTCTGAGCACTGGGCCTCTTCCCAGGGCCATGAATATTTGATTCCCTCCATTGTTCAGGAAAAATATTCATGAAATCAGAGCTTCACCTGCCCCCTTTCCCTCCTCTGATACGCTACTCTCACCCTCCTCTTCTTTCCCTCAGCTTCTCTGACCCCCTTTCACCTTTCATTGCTCTATGCAGTTGACACTCGCCACCCCGCCCCACTCTCTCTTTCTCTTGCTGTTGTTTTACATCTTGGCCTGGCTCCAATCTCCTCTCCAGTAATTGCCTCATCCAAAAACTTTCTGCAGAAGAGTAGAGGAGCTTTGTGCGCTCCTTTGTGTTCTGACGACACTGATTGTTCGCAAATGAGCTGGCAGCACATTCATTCAGCAGGAGGTGATAAGGAGGTCCTGCCAGAGGCCAGAGGACAAGGGGAGATAGGAAGGAGGGAGAATGAGAGAGGGAACGGCAAAGATAGAGAAGGGAGAGCAAGGGGGATGTGGGGAGAGAGTCAAAATTAGGTGGAGGAAAAAGTGAAGAGGAACACACTGTGGTAGAGGGCAGGAGCCAAGGAAGTGCTTACTTAAAAAAAAAAAAGACATGAAAGAATCACACGATATTCTCCCAGCACTACCAATTAAATGGCTGAAAAGCAGCTATCTTAGTTAGTATCAGTGTGTATTCTCAGTCCATGCTTTTATTTAACACTACCAGGCTAATCTGTTAATTTTCCGAACTGCAGATTACTAGAAATTTGACGTGATCCCACAGTTCTTCTTCCAAATTTTGTTATGTCTACTGAAAGCTAAGGCTTAGTAAAAGGATGTTTTGCTGTTAAATTTGCCAGCAGTTACACAAGGTTGTGTTTTTACTTATCCAGTGAAATATGTCAGTGTTTAGTTGGTGGTTACACACAGGCCACAGAATTAGCACTCAAATTCATGGTTCACAGATGATATATTTTAATCACTTTGGCTCATCCCTTCCTGTGCAATCAGCTGCGAATTTTGGTTCGAAACGAATGGTTATGATTTAATGAACGCAGATTTCCATGAAATTTTTGCAGAAATTCGTGCTTCCAACAGGATGATTCACTGACTTTGATAAGATGATGATTTGTCATCTGTTGCCACAATGACATTTACATTTTGGTTATTTATTCACACAATTATTGATGAGTAAAATTTTAAATTTGGTGTTTGCTGCCAACAGTATTTGGGTGATTCCCTTAGAGAAGGACTCTTGAAGGACTTGTATCATTGTCAACATGTTATCATTTTCTGGTTCTTTACGTTTCTTTGCTTCCATGGATCCTGGAGCACATCTGGAGTTTCGTTTTCTTCCTTTAATCTGAAAAACTCAATCACCAGAAGTGAGTGGCTCTCCCCTTTTTTCTGACCCTTTGTTTATATTGATGACGTTTGCTCAAATTTGCAGTTGTCCTGTCCCTCTTGTCCGGCCCCACCCAGCACCATCGACCAGCTCTGCAGCAGTTGTTGAGTTGTGCGACTCCTCCTAGCTGGTTATCAAGAGCAAAGAGATGGCGGTGACCTTCTCCAGCAGACTATGGCTATCTCCACCATCTCCACCACTATGTCCGTGGTTCAGCAGTAAAGATCATAAAGGAGTACAAGTACTTGGGGACCATCTTCAGTGACCACCTGAGGTACTCATCCAACACTCATCTGATCCTGAGAAAGTGCCACCACAGGATCTCCCTATTTAAGAAACTGAACTTTTCTCCCAGTAATAACATCCTACCGATCTTCTACCAGAGATGGAGACTTGCAGTTACACTCAAGTTGTACTTAAGTCGCAAAAACCGACTAGACTAGACTAGACTTGGACTGAGCTTGCAGCCGCCACAGAATCAAAACACTGGTGGCAGCAGAATGCACGTCTAGAGCTGTGCGATTTGCTACTTTGTTCACTTCCTTCATTCAGACTGCAAACAAGCGAATGACGACTTGCAGTGTGTTGCATTAAGATAGCGGATGCAGATTCAACAATGTCCAGTTTCATACGTCATCTCAAATCACACCCTGAGAGGTCCGTCAGTTAGTGACATGTAAGGTCTTTGGCTCCTATCTTCAGTTTTTAAACTTACCAGTTATGTCGGCTGTATGCAGATTATAACTTCATTGTTAATAGCATGCTATAATGCAGCTTTATTAGTTTAACGTGTTTCTGCTCAGCTGTAACTTTGGCTGCCCACAAGAAGGATCGGAAGCCTTGTTTTCCTGCTAAAATTCCACGTCTCTTCTCTGACTATGGGAAGATTGCCAGCAAGAAAAGGGTGGACCATGACTCAGAAGTAAAGGCTGAACTTTCACTACACCCAGATGGAATCTGATGAAGTCGAATGTCTGGCAGCCTGGAAAAGTAATAAAAAGGTCTTTCCAACAGTTTATCATGTCGCCATGTAAGTGCTTGCTGTGACAGCCACCAGTGCACCAGTGGAGTGGGACTTTACTTGGACTTGCCTGTCAAAGGCTTGAATCTTGACTTAGATTTCCAAAAAATGACTTGTGAGCATCTCTGCCTTCTGCCACATGACATGACGTTTTCTATGGTCTGCTGGTTCCGTTCGATCATTCAACTTTCTCAATGTATGTTCTAAGATTATTGGACTTCCTACCAGCTTCCTGACATCTGTATATATGGGCAGCGTGTTTGCGCTGGATGCCTGACTTCTCAAGGACTCCTCAAATGCTCTTTTTCCTCCATTTTAGAAGCTGCCTTCTGGTTGCAGACTCCACTGTCTAGTAAAGTAACAAGAGAAGGAAAACACCCTTTTTATGTATCTATAGTATCTACTTCTGGAAGTGTAATATTTTTGTCATTATTTCAAATTTGTGTCATATATATTAACCACTACAGGCAGCTAGTTCTTATTGTGTTAATAATCATTAACATCGCCTTAATTTATCTATTGTATACAACCCGCTGACTCACTTTAAGCTGTATATTACCAGCTGCTGTAGTACTGCAATGTCTAGTATTTTCTGGAACATGTTGCTCTCTGCACTCTCAATCGCCCCGTGGGGATGAATAAAGTTATCTGAATCTGAATAAGCAGCTTGTTTTTCACTGATTTGACAGAAAAATTTGATCAGCGATTTTAAGCTGCAGTCAGCCTTAAACAGATGAGTCTATCAAACCTAAAATGTGTTTGCACAGAATACCAATATTAGTACGCTGACACTGTCACACTAGTATTTATTTAAAATGACAGTTAGGTTATATGGTTGTGGTTATGTAGCTCTGGTCAGTTTTTGCTGATATATTCATCTTATGTATAAACAAAAAAAAATCACAATAAACATGAATGGTCAAAGCACAAGGTACCATTTTTGGGCAGTTTTAATGTTGCACAGCTAAAAAGTAAAAAAGCCAGGATGTGTAGTTGGATGTTTCCACTTATATACTGTGTGTCCAGATATATCCAATCAGAGAACATGTTAAAGCTTAAGGCTCTGTAAAACAGGAGGTGCAAAAAGCTGAGTTTGTCCTGTCCTTTGTGTTCAGAAATGATTATACAGTAAAATTTGACTTCTTTTATTTTCCCTACCATTTAACACACACACACATACACGCACTACAAAAAACCTTGTTATCTTAATATAAATTAACAGCATTTCTTTGATCTTTTATTAATGTTTCCTCCACATTTATCTACACTGAGTAGATACATACGTGTCTGAATTCTGATTGTAATGTACCCCAGGGGTTCTCAAACTTTTGATGACTGAGTGGCAATTTAGGAAGCCCACATTGAAGGATACGGAAGAAAAATGCACACATCAAAGCATTAAGTTTGTGTCTGTGATGGTTTTGTTCAGGAAATGTGGTTTATGTTTGTAATCGTCATTTTTGTGCCATTTATTTTCCTACTGGTGGGGTGACATTTCCTGGTCCTGGCTGTATTTGCTAATGTTGGCTACAACATATGCGTTAAAACGTTAGATAAATGCAACTGTACTCTCATTCAGTGTTCCCCTTTTTCCCACATCAGTGGCTCAGGATTCAATAGGTCAGTGCTAACAGTTTACAAAAGCGGATGTGAAAAATCTACCGTGTGTGGCATTTGTTTTGCTTGCTGTAGCTGTAGAGTGGATTAACTTAACATAGGGTTAGGTTTTTGACCCTGCTTTGAATTGTAGCGCACATGCATTTTTTAAAAATAATTTCTTTGAAATAAATTATAACTTCCAAATGACTAAGATGTACAACACTTTTCTCTGCTTTTGAGGACAAAAGTCTGGAGAAGACTGCAGAGACTGTTCTCTAATGAGCATCAGCCCATTAAAGCTCCACTCCATCTCTCCTGCTCTTGATTACTTTACTGTGATTTAATGCACCCAAATTGTTTATATAGTCATTTCTATGCACTTATTTTTCATTTTTCTGCTGTTAAACAATGTAACAAGGAAGAATTAGCCCAGTGATTTAATGGTGTCACAAATGTCATCCAAGTTGCTGCAGTGCAGTGCGAAGAAAATCACTTTCTTCATAAGCACTACATAATCAGAAAAAATCAACATGCAAAGATGAATGATAACAGCTGTGTGTAAATTAACATTAATAATGAGATATTACTAGAAAAAACAACTTCACTGGCACACAAAGAACCAAGAACCAAGACCTCTGAATCATTCCACTTCTTCATCATCTCAGCCCATTAAGCCCCATTCTGCATGCCCTGTTTCTTTATTCAGCTTTTCTTAATGTTTTCATTTATGTTTCTGTTGGTGCAAATATTGTACACACACATACAGGCACACACAAAATGCAATAATTCAAATGTAAATCTACTGTCAACTTCAGACAGGTATATGACACTAAGCAGCAAGGAGAGTAGTTAGTTTGCGTCTGCTCAGTGACATTTTGCAGGTGAACTATACCACTAAACTGCTGCTATTGGTTGAAATTTTGAGTATTTGTTTGATGCTGAAGTTAACAACAGTCTGTCTAAAGGGCAGCTGAGATGTCCAGAAAGGGCCTTTCTGCCATATTGTGGATTAAAAAGAAGAAGCTAATTATGGCCAGTGATTCAAACCTCTAAAGTACACGCTCATAACGGGTTTCATAAGATCCATTTGAGGCTCTATACCTACTAAAGTATGCTGGATGGAATTCTGAGGGACAATTCCACACACTTCCACTCTGTCTTTCCTGCCCTATGATCTTTTACCAAAGCAGGGATGTACAGTGTACAGGGAAATACAGTTAGGTCTATAATTTGTTTACCAAAGATGAAATCTGGTAGTTTTGCCTCTGTACACATTCACAGTTGATTTCAAATCAAACACTGGATAAAAATCTCTGCTAATCACTGGGCCTGTACTGGTACTCTGCTTCGCCTTTCCTGTAGCTGCCTTTGGTTTCTTGTGTGTGCATCTCTCTGCATTCAGTTTTGTATAAAATCATGCTCTATTGGGTTGAGATCAGGCAACATTAAAAAAAGAAAAAAGAAATCCCATTTCTTTGCACTGGGAAAATCTTGGGTTGCTCTTGCAATATGCGTTGTCTCATTAGCATTTGCATTTCGAAGCTCTGTGTGATACGTTTTGCAACTCTGAACACTTAAGATTTCATCTTAAGTCAAATCATTAATAAACAAATTCCAATGCTGATCTCATAACATTGTCTCTGGGACGTTTGACAGATTATATATCATGCTTTGCATTCTGAGCGGTTTCTCTCATTCTCCATACTCTTCTCTTAGTTTGGAGTTTTTGTCATTTTTAAAATGATTATAATTATTAAGCGTGTATTCGTATCCCTCTCTTTTCACTAACCTAGTGAGTTTTTTTGTGCAGCCTGCTGTCCTGGTTCTAAATTAAACAATATGAAAGAACAAAAATCAGTGTTTGGCCAAAGATAAGATACTACAACTTAAAAAAGCAAAAGGTTGCCACGCTGTCGTTGTATGGTGTACTAGCGTTACCTGGTCTATCCTTTACATAATGTAGTACATATTTGCTGTGTCTTGCAGCACTTGAAATGCACTTGAAATTAAATGTTAAGTAGTTTACCTACTGTAACCTGTACTAGGCTCTTGTATTGTTTCACCCAGTGAAGGAAACGGAGGCCTTGCATCAGCCATTTAATCCGCTCATTAATTATACATGAAGCTTGCAGAATTATAATAATTGTTTACCAATTGGAAACCACCATGGGCACAATTAATCTTTTTAAGATGCCAATACAGTAACAATGCCAACACAGTCTCCTCCACTATGTCTCACCACTCGATAAAATGCCACTAATTTATTCAGCTGTGAAATGAATGCATGCCCATATTGCTGATTGCCTCAGTGTATATCATGGCCATCCCGCAGGAGTAAGAGGAGGAAGGGAAAAGGCGCAGAGCTGGAAAGCGAAGCATGGGCAGACAATGAGGTCATTGAAACAGGACCTCTGGGCAAACATATGTAAAATGTGTCCCACACCTCCTACATAAGGGCAAGGGCACAAATTTAGAGAGACATAAAATTAGTGTTAACAGCCTTCTTTATGCCTATTAATTTTTTTTATGTTCATACATTTTCATCGTTGTCTTTGCCACGTTTTGAAGCATTTTTATGCCTCTTTGTATACATCGGGATCAGTGAGAGGGTTTCGTGACAATGATGACACCACTCCGTGGTATCAGACTGCAGATCAACAATGGATAATATGAGTGCGGGGAAATAAGTAATCAGCAAACTAACAGGATTACTTTTTTGGAGAAGTAATCAGTAATTACTTTTTTCAAGTAACTTGACCAACACTGCTGGTAACATCCTATGCCATAATGGACTTGTAGTGCCTGCAAGGTTCTCCTTCTCAGGAACACAGGCTTTTTGGGCCTGTCTTAAGTTTGGAAGTGAACATTTAAATGGAAGTGTGGCGGGGGCGTGGTCTTTGGCCTGCTGCAGAGGAGGGGTGACACGGTGAGCTCACGGGGCGGCGCAGAGGAGGGGAGAAACAGGTGTGCAGCACTGCTTAATGGGTGACTATTTTTATCTGTTGCAGTGAGAAGGGACGCGAGGTGTGTGGCACATGGGCGACAGGGGACTACGCCCGAGCCACAGGGAGAAAGTGCTGTGGTCAGATGAATCAAAAATTGAGCTCTTTGGCATCAACTCAAACCACAGTTTTTAAAGGAAGCCAGTGGATGGGCCCATGTACCATAAAACGTGGTATGAGAACCTCCTTCCCTCAGCCTTTGAGCTGGACAATGACTCTAAATATACCATGAAGGCAACAAAGAACTGATTTAAGTAGAAGCACATTAAAGTCATGTTTTCAATAGAAAAATCTGTTTAAAGACCCAAAGTTCCAAGTTGCCAAATGCGAGCAAAGAAAACCAAAGGATTTAAAGAGTTTCAGTAACAAGAATTGGCCCCAAATCCCTCCTGAGATGTGTGCAAACCTGCAGACCAACGACAAAAAATATCTTACTGCTGTGCTAACCAACAACACTTTTTCCCACCAAGTACTACATCGTGGGTTCAGTGGTTTCAACCAGTGACATGCAAATCACTTTATAACTTTTATGTAATGTGTTATTTTCTGGTTGATATTCAGTTTCTCTACATTAAAATGAAAGCATAAAATCAAAGACTGTTCATTTATTCGTATGCCAACAAATTTAAAAATTCAGCCAGTTTGAATGAATTTGATCAACAAAACACACTACAGCAAACACTGTAATCTGTATCCAGTAGAAACTGACGTAGTCTTCTGCAGTTCAAGTCCATCTACCTCAGAGTTGAATGTCCTTTTGTGTGCTGAAGTATTTCCGATCACCACAGATGTAAAGAGCTGTTGAATTGGATCACATGTGATTGTACAAGTATATATCCTGTTGAAAGTGACAGGATCTTTTGCTATTTGCACTCCATCCACCTCAAGGCTGAATGCGTTCAGTCTATCTACAGAACGTTCTGTAAAGTGTTACAACATAAAACATTCTATAACTATTTGGATACACTTTTCTTGACATAAACCAAAAACAGTGCATGTGATAATGCAAATGTGTTGTGCAATTACATCAAACTTCTACTCATTATTAACCTGCCAGTTCTCTAGAGCGATGTGCATGTGATGTTGGATTGTTCCAATTTAGAAAAAGCACTACATAGCTGCTGGAGAGTGGGCATCATGTGGGTTGCCTCCAGAGTACAGATCCCTCACCTAAACCGCCATCTTTTATTTCCCCAATAGATCAAATGCATGTGATATGGAGTACTTCCTGTTCGATATGAGGACAGACAACCCTGGAATACATCCTAATCTTATTCTCCAAAAACTGTTCAAAGTTATTGTGTGGAAACAGCTTAATATATCTAATAATATGAACCAGAGCCTGAACGTAACATGACACGTTAGTTCAATGTGTCATCCCTTCTACAGATTCTAAATATAAAGTAGACACTGAAAGGTAAAACATGAGAGACAGAGAGACCGGGTGTTGATGTCACATGATGCAGTGTGATTGGAAAACCCAGTTGCTGAGTAACCAGTGATTATCTGCTGGGCCCAAGATTCTGTTTTAGTGAGCGATGTCTTGTGCACACATGAAGCGGTGCAGTCGGAGCACATCTTCCCACTGTTTTCTCCAAGTAATCCCTCCAAATATAAAAATGTACACACCTATGCACATGCATGAACACAAGACACTCGGACACTCAGCAGTTACTTTCAGCTGCGTCAGGAGAAAGAGGCGGTTTGATGTGCATCTGCCGAAGGTTTCACGGCTTGAGTCTTGTGGAGCAATCAAAACCTTTAGGTAGGCTATTTGTCCTCTATCTGACAGGGGAGAACAGTAACACTTTGCTCAGTATTGATGAACAGATGCTAAGATCCAAAAACAAACCCATTATTAACTGTTGCCACTGGCTGGAAAGACTAATTATAGAAATTATATTCCCCATTTACACTGACAGCACATTGTCCGTGATAAAGTGCATTCTTTTTCTTTTTATTGACATGCAACTTGTGTTTTCCTTCTGGTAAGAACAGAAGGCTTAATTTATGATAAAATTACATTATCAGCAAATTTGTCATTAGTTCACTTTATGATACTTTAATTTCATAGTAAACGATCAAATTGGACACTAACTCAAGTCTTTTACAGTTAGTTTTTTCTTTACACTAAAATGTACCAGTCGACTGAAGATGTCCGAAAACGAAACACATCTCTTACTTTTGTGACAGACTCCTATTATGTGTAGCTGAACAGTCAACAGCTAGACACGTAAAGAACAAGGTGTTGTGTGATAATGTAATTTAAAAAAAAAGGCCCAGTGAGATTGGTTAGATAGCGTCCTAACAAAATCTCGTGACCTTTGTCAGCTTTGTTATCAATAATTTCACAGCTCTTGCTGTCATATCAAAAAATATTTTTCAGCTTCTCTGTATTTGTGGAGTTTACCTTTGAGTGCTTTACTTTAAATCCCCACATTTAATTTTAACATTATAGCAAAGTAAAGGAGGCAGACTTCCCAGGCTGTTTTTATAAATGTCAAAAATATAGTGAAACAATCGTGACAATTAGTTATGAATCCTGTTCTTGAAATAAACCTAGTACAAAAAGTAAGGAAATTTGCATTTGATGGAATTAGGTGTTTTCTCTTCTGCAGTTTGTCCCCTTGTGGTTGCTTTTGTGTATTTTACTCTGCCAGATCTAGCCAGGTGCAGGGTCACCTGTGTTAATCAGTTGCCATCCGTGCCTTCACAAGTTGATAAACAGCATCATCTGTAAGTAATATTGTTTGTTATAATTCAAACAACCTGTGTGCATTATTATTTACTGTGGAAGAGTGATATAGTTTGTATGGGTGTATATATCCTAAGTTAGTTAAGGTCAAGTTAGCTCTTATGGCGTGTGGTTTCTGTGGCATTTTGATTGTAAGCATGGTTCCATTTGATGTTTTATTTGGAGAGTCATTAAGCAGATAAGTATTGTGCTAATTTTGAATATCTGACTTGCTGCTGTGTTTGTTTTATTGTATAGTGATGCAACATTTTTATTGGTTTTATTTCTGGTTTTGACAACAGTGTCACACTTTATCCTTATTAAATCATCCAACTCAACACATCGGCCTGCTCCTTGGATTTTGATTAGGAGAGTGTTTAGCTGTCTGTATAGCTGAGTCTGCGTTCTTGAGGATAACACTTAGTGAGGACAGAACAATGCTTCTAGGCAATAAACCTTATACTTTTGAAAAGCCCATTTATTTCCCCTTAAATGGTGCTACACTTGTAAGGAATATGTATTTGTTGGTTGAGCAGCAGAGTTGAGGAACCACATACTCACCAGGTCAATCTAATGTGATTTGTGGAAGCAGCCATATTGACCTACCACAGTGAATACAGTGGCTAAGATGGGCATTGGTCTTACCAATGAGGTCTGAGGTAAACAACAAATGGAAACTCTGGTTTTCTTGGGCTGCAAGTTTTTTTTTTGTTTTAACATTTTTCTATCACAAGGCAACATAAAATGCTTAATATCAGCCAAAAAAATTAAACAAAGAAAATAAAAGCCTTAAACATAAATAAAATAAAAGCTTTAGACATTTGAATAAAAAATTAGACTAAAGGACATGTAATCTTAATTAAAATCTACAGTTAACAGAGAGGTCTTTAGCTTTGATTCTTCCAGTAGTTTGTTCCTAAAGGCATACAAGCTGAAAGCAGTTTTACCATCTTTAGTAGAGGATTGAAAAATGTCAATATATCTGAGATGTACTTTCAAAACCAATTAGGAACAAACTAACATTTTCATTTCACTTAAGTTACAGCCTGATATACTATGCAGCGATGTTGGGGGGGAGGGAGGTCGGTCTTTAATCAACAGCATTATTGATCAGCTACAGTTGTTCTCACTTCTTAGTTTGTCTATTGCCGTAGTCTAAGTATCTTGTTGTTACTTTAATGTGACTGATGAAATTTATCCCTTATAATTGTTAATTGTGTCAAGCTAACTTTTTTTTCCTTTGTCAATTGTTGTTTAGTCCCTGTTCCTAAAATAAATAAGGCCAGGATTTAATATCCTTCCCTTCAATGTCTTATTCAGGTGGCACCTAGCTGCTGAGAGCTTTTCTTAAAAAAAAAATAACCCAAAAGTATACTGAACACAAATACTGAGGTCGATTTATGTTAGACAATACAAGATACGGTTCAGCAAACTAGGCACAATAATGCCTGCCCCAAACGTCATGTGATAAATTACAGTGCTTTGATAGACCTTCTGCAGATGCCATTAAGGATTCCTACAAGAAAAACCTTGGAGAAACAATCTCTAAAAAACTATGGAAAGAAAGTCAGGGAATCATAAATTCTAGCTTCAAAAATGAAAGGCTTTGCTTATGTAACAGCTCATTTACACTAAACTGTAAGTGTCTTGTTAAAGAAACCCCTTTACTCTGTGATAAATGAGGAGGGTGGGAGGCTTGACTCTATATCTATTCTGCCATTCATTGTCTGGAGGAGCTGAATGTGTTTAGGTCAGTTTATAGTTGACAAGCTTAGGCAGTCAGCCATTCACTGCCCAATAATAAAATGCATTGTTTAGTGCAATAGCTAACTAACTAGCTACTGGTTTTCTCTGTCAAATTAAAGGTCTTGCAAAGTGCACATATCCAACTTGTAATGCTTCTAAGTCACACTTAATTATTTCCCAGTACTTCATTTACTTTGTATTTATACGGATGACATTTTAGGACTATATTTACAATCTATAGGCAGGTCATATGAACTGGCAATATTTCACTATTCCCAGCGGCATTTGTTTAATATGAGACGGGAACTTTTAGCTAATAAATCTTTCCAGATGCATGAATATGAAATGTTGTTAGTTATAGTAAACTGATTTAGGTAAACTCTGTTACAGTAATACTTTCATATTGTACAAGTTGACACTGATGATGTATAAGTTCACATAAACATTATCTATACAATTGGTGACAATAAAATATTAAACTCAATTCTTTCATGTGCTCTAATCTGGTAATTTTAGTAAAAGTGGAATATTTTTTTTCTTTTTTTTCCCTTTCATTTCTTTTCTGATCATGTAACATTCATAAAAAGTGAAAATAAACACTGAGGTCGTATTTCATTATTTTCACATTTTCACTAGTTTAAAAAGGAAAAGTCTAAAATTTTGGCATGCTTAAACTTCTTTATAAACTAGCTTTAAATGTTTCAGTTTTTTCCCGTTATGTTTAAAACAAACATCAGGAAAAAATGTATCATTAAGTGATACATCTAGTGGTATTCATTAAAACATCACTATAGTGATTGGCAGCAAATTGCATCCATTCATGGTTCCCATGGGATGTGTTTTAATGACACTGATGATCCCCAGAGAGACTGTACACCAGCAGATTGATAATTTGGGTTCAGAGTGCAATTTCTGGAGAACTATGTGATGAATTGCCTTGGCATTTGCTATAGACATTAATGTCACCCAGAGGAAGAATTGCAAAGGCCTGGATCCCCCAACTTTTTATTTATCAGGTCAATATGTTGTTTTGTCCAGATCTTTGGCTTTTGACAAAATACCTTTACTGTTAATGACATTTCCTACACTACTGTTTTAATATGTGAATTTAGACAATCCTAAAAGTCGAGCCTTCCGTGAAAAGTACAAGGTTGTATGCTGTAGGCAGAACAGGTTTGTTCTGCACTCACTTGTATTGTGTAATTTCTCCTTCATTCTTAGTTACCAGTTCCAAAGTTCACACACGTTAGAAAATTCAATTTAAAAATTGATCAATATTAAAACAAATCATCTGCGGTTCAACCGTAAAGCCAAACCAATACACAATACACAAACAAAAGTTTTATTTTATTACACTTACACTAACATAATGACTTGTTGTCAGCTCGATTAATGTCATCTTCACTTCACCTGCTCAACTCAATTAGTGTGGGGAGAACACAACAGGGAACACAACAGAGACCAGAAGAGAGCACAGAAACTACAATCATTGTCAATAGCAGCAAAATGTAAGAGAGTCTCCCAAGCTAAAATAAAATGAGTGCAAATAATTGTGTAAGAAAATTTTTTTTCCTTGTTAAAGAAAACAGTGATTCAATACTTTCATTGTATTATATTCATTATATTTTCATTTTATATATATAAATTATATATTTAATAAAATCTTGTTTAACAAAGTTAAGAAACACTGACAAATAAAAATTTTAAAAAATTTCAGCATTTTCTTTACAGTGAGAATTTGATGTCTTAACAAAGGTAATAAAGATCTAAGTCAGTGGTCCCCAACCCCCGGGCCATGGACCGTACCAATCCGTGAGTTGTTTGGTACTGGGCCGCTAGAGTTGAGGCTCCGGTGTGAAATTTATGGTTTTCAGGGTTTTTATTGGTTTTCATCGTTATTATTTATTGTTTTTATCGTTAACTCAGTTTCCCTGGGTCTTTTCCCGTGTGTTATGAATAAATGTTCTTTTTTTTGGTACCGGTACTGGTTTTATTTTGTTGTATTTATTCGTGACACCTTAAAGGCCGGTCCGTGAAAATATTGTTGGACATAAACCGGTATGTGGCGCTAAAAAGGTTGGGGACCACTGATCTAAGTATCTGTACTATATCAACCAATAAAGGGAAATGATCTGCATTTGGATTTAATAAGATGGACCATCTAAATTTACAGCAATACACTTAAAAAAGTGAATGAAAAAATATTATAATGAAATAATTGACTTCATATTGTGTTCAGTGAATCTCTATATTGTATCCAGTACATAATGTATTCATTGAATTTGCTGTGCTACTTTTAGATACAAAACATAACTGTATTGTGTATGTGCATTGTGTACAATAGATGAGACTTCTGGCTGATTCATGCAAACTAGGCTCCTGTGTAACAGGGACAACCCAATCAGCCAGTCACTGATGATGACTGCAATTTCCACAGCACTGTATTGATTGACACTCGGTTGTGTAAATGAATCAAATTGCAAAACACCAAAACGAACAAAAAGCAAATTGCTTTGATCACAGCCATAAATTTCAAATATAGATACATTATTTACAAGTTGTGTTTAATATTAGCTGCAGGGTATCATATTACATTGCGAGGTGCAAAATATCAAACTTGGCAATGCTACACACAGATGTGACCCCGGTCACGCTGAACAATAAAATAATAAAGTATTGTTGGTGTGTCGAGTTCTCATAAATATTCATGGGCAGGTGAGCGAACAGGTCGACACGGGCTGCACTTAGTTTTTCTGTCACATCAGTTGTCAGAGGAAAACATGCTGACTATAAATATGCAGCAAGTGAAACAAGGTGAAACTATAAATATTCAATATTGTCTTTAAATATCATGGATTTGATACACATTCAGTCATTCACCTTCAAACAGCCCAGCACTGCTGTCGCTGAGGTTTCGAAATCTGGAAATTCCAGTTAGCATCTTTTTCATCCACTCAGCTTGGTGCAATTAATGTATGTTAACATTACCATATGTTTGTGCTTTCTGTATTGATGCAGATTTCTCTCCTTTGGCCAAAGCAGATACTCAAGTCACCTCACCTAGACACAAAACAGACACATTTTGGTTTAAAACATTGGTTTTTCTTTTTAGTTCATTTCTTAATATTTCTTTTTGATAATGTTGACATGTCTTACATTTTGTGGGCTAATCTGTTTCTCATTTTTAACAAATTACATAAAAGTATTTGTTTGTTTTTGCTGTTTTCTTCTTAGTTGTGGATATTAAAATGAAGCATCCTTGCTTTCTACAAAAAATATTTATATTTAGGTAAACAGTTTAGCTATTTAAAAAGTGAAACATGTCGTATTTTGGTCCACAGCCAGAATGCTTTTCCTTATGGTTCACAGATATTGAAGATGCTTAAAATTGTTGGCTGTTTCTCTGATTTGCATAGATGTTGGTTGTAAAAACAAGAGTTGAAACCACTAAATTACACTTAAACATTTGGTTGTCCCTAAACTATTGCTTTAAATGTGATTATCATATGTAATATCTTATATCTTTATTATGTCTTGACCTTCGTAATTCATGCTTTTTGTGACTTGATGTGGAATATCTACATCAATATTATTTTTGTCTGATCTTCAACCTGTAATGTCTTGAAATTTGAAGCCACCATAAGTAGATAATAATAGGTGGCTTTAGTTCAGGAGGTAGAGCAGGTCATCGGCTAATAGGAAGGCATATGGTTTGAAAATATTTAATACTTACAAATTAAATATTTTGTTTACGGCATTTTGTCATATGTGCATTCAGCCTATCAAAATCCATAAGAAATACCACATTTTTGTTTCCGAAGCAACTTCTGAAACAATTGCTGACCAGTGAAATCACTATAAAAACTTGCCCACCTGAGACATCCTAGTATTAGCAGTAGGATGTTGATTGTGGTAACAAATAAACTGAATACAAACTTTATTTGCAAGTTATAAACTAATATACAACCAAGTGAGTCCACAATTTTTGATTCAGTCTAATTAGAACCAATGACTCATTGTCAGAATTGATTAAGTTGATGTTTAATTAATGAACTGCTGGTGTGTCACATGCTGAACTGTGTGAAACTTTGTTCCTTAGGGATACACATCTGGATTGTACTAGAAGAACGACCCCTACAAACACATGAAAACAACAACTTCAGTTCTTGTTAATGTTTTGTCAGCACAAGATGTGCCCAAGCTCATTAATGAGTGTCCTTATTGGATTTTAAAATAACCTAAGCACATAAACTATATCTTTTGTTCTTACTCTGATATTTTATGGACCTATACTCAGAATGTTTGCAACTTACACTGCATAGATGGGGGCAATTAATGCAGTTCAGAATTTGTGAATGAACTAGAATTCAAAGTTTATGTCAGCTGGACATGACTGGAAGTACTTTCACAGCCTTTCCTATAGGATAACTTTACCTGAAGTCTACTGAGGTCTGCCATTACGGGCTGCAAATGAGAAGAGAGTAATATAGACATGAGGAACCAGGTTATGAATTTGCTTTTTGTGTGCAAAAATAAACCCTCCATTTCACTTCTTTTTTCTTGTCTCTTCAAGCCCCCCCTTCTCTTGAACAACTTTAACTCCTTACTGCTTTTTCTCTGCTCCTCTGCATGTTTGTACCCTAGCATTCTATGTTTCCATCCATCAAGCATGTAATTAAATGTCTGTTTTTGCTTCTGCACCTCCTTCTATCTTTTAGAAGGCTACACTGGAAAAGTAGGGAGAAGAGAAAAATTCGAAAACAGTTAAGTGATGGAGAGATGCACTTATTGGGTTTTGTGGAATGGAAGCTAAGCATGATTGCAAGCGTGACTGCAGGTGTGCACGCACCCGCACACACACACGGACAAACACACACCAGGTTGCCTGCAATCCCACCTGTTTGCTGTAACCATTGTTGGTAGACAGATAAATGTCCTGCATGTTACATATAGTAACACAGTAGCAGAGTGCCGCCAATGTCTTTGTGAACATATATGCTAACATGTAGTTACATAACTGCTCTCTATGTGTATTTCACACATAGAGGTTCAGTTTGGTGCACTCTGTAATGAAAGTTTGACTAAAAAGCAGCAGATCAGATTCACACAGGGGTAAATTATATATATTTTTTCTTTTTTAAAATGGCTAATATTTTACGCACTACTTTTCCAAAGGTTAATTGGTGGAACAGTTCATAGTAAGTGTCATGGTAGCTGTGAGTCTGTGTACAGTGGCAGCCTGTGTTGGCCTGCCTGTTTAGAGACAAAGGATTAGGACTTCCTAAGGGTCATGTTGTGAATAGTCAACTTGACCAGCGATGTTATTGCAAGACAGAATAAGCTGACAGATCTCTCGGAAGCCACGCCATACAACGTTTCTCACTGAGAGACTATCTTGTGGCGACTGCACATGGATGCACATGCGAAAGACATACAAATGTGTGTGCAACAAGGCTTTTTCTCTCTCTGTCTCTCTCAGCAAGGCATGCAACATCTATCTGCTTCTCTAATGATTACATTCAGACAAGTTGCCCTTGAAATGGAATACTGGAGAAAAAGGAGAGGTGAAGGAGAGAGTCAAAGAATATAAAAGAGGTCCACAGATGCAGCTAAATAGAAAATTCAGTGCCAGTCAGGGGTGAAGTCGGTCAAAATCAGTACGTTAGACACACTCTAAGCCTATTCACATTATAGTAGTGTTAATAGTTTTAAAGCTTGAGCTTAAATGTTCATCTCATTGTTTATGTTACATTGTTTAAATTCATAAATGTGTAAAGGCAGACGAGCAAATATGTTTGGCAACATAATGTAATACACACATTTCATCAACTAGTGTTCTATATATCAGTAATAAACATGTAATATAAATAGTGGTGCAACGGATCAAAAATCTCACGGTTCGGATCAATTTTCTGATCACCATAAAAAAAAAAAAGGCAAAACTTATTTAAGTATTTTTTTGTCTATTAAAAACATTCAACTGAAGACTGATTCCACGCAATTATAAAAAGAAATTAAGCTGCAATATGGGACAGTACAGGGCTTTGTATCACTCCGCTGTGATATAATGAGCCCTTCACAGTCACGTAGCTTTCCGTTGCCCTGGAGGTCCACCCATTTGTAGTTCAGTTCAGCCATAACTTTAAACTTTTCCTGTTCATACATGCTTGGAGCGATCTTGTCATTGAAGTGGACGCACAACGGGATATCATAGCGTGGCTCAAGCACGTTCATAGTTTAAACTCCTTGTTTTGCACAACGGACTACGTCTGCAGCTAAACACCCCAGTAGCTTTTGTAATAGCTTTAGCCCGGTCGGAGAATACCACAAACTCCTCTGCTCAGACAGACTGACCACGTGCACCATACACCATACACCTACTTTTTTTTCTTCTTTTTTGAATCTTCAGATCAGGTGCGTGCCGAACTGTGGAGTGGGATCGGTTCAGATTACGGATCGACCGTGATCCATTGCATCACTAATTCTAAACATGTAATATTGATTTCAAGTTTATAAATAATTGTAGAACTGTTCTTCAGTACCCTTTGTTCAATTATGGGTACTCCTTTTCTCTCCCTACACCAAAATGAACACTTGAAACACAAATGATTAACAGTAATATTAGTAAGGAAATTACATAATTACATTCAGGTCACACACGGATTCAAGGATACACAGGTTTTCTTGAAGTGCTTGTACCTTGACACACTAGCCATGGCAGTATTAGAAACCCTGAGATTATCGTTCTATTTGGAGTTGAAGATGGTTTGGTGTCAAGCCCACATTACAAAGTTGCAGTGGTAAATTAGTGGCTCTGTGGTGCTGTGGTCATCACATTCACTGTATATACCAAAGATGGTTTGATTTGAGGAGGAGACACAAACCTACAAACCTAAGGTTCACAAGCTTGTGTAGTAGCTAGTGCCAGAACCAAGTCTGGATAAATCAGGCAGAAAGCATTTTATAAAAATTGTGCCAAATCAAACATGTGGATCCATCTACTGCCTCGCCCCCCTGGGAAATAAGGGAGCAGCCTAAAGTGGCTGTGGGGAAGCAATGTGGAAGCTACAGCCACAGAACCGAAGAATGTTTCCTGGTGGGAACTTTGTTTTTTAATTCATTAAAAATGCTTGTTTAGGTCTAGAAAAAGATATTTCATAATCCATCACAATATACAATATCCTTAAAATGCATCTATCAAACCATATTACAGTACTAATGTTAAGGATATGTGCACATTTTTAAGGTAACAATGACTTTGACCAAACACACTGAAAAAGGAACTTCTACTGAAATATGAACACTAGATTTTATTTGTGAATGTTAAAATGATCATTTCAATAATGCAGTGCATGATTTTTGATTCAGAGACAAGTTAAGGCCCCATAGAGGATTTATGCAGTTTTAGAGACGGTTAAAATATTTTGATAATTTTACTAGGTGGACATCTAAGCAGTTTTCCAAGTTTTCAGCTCTTTCAGAAACTGAACAATTTGTTAATCAAATTTGTAAGAAAATGTAAAATCATAATGTTGAAAGCTTAAAAAAAAGTAAAACTTTTGATACACACACTCTTACTTTCTCAGTCTCTATATATTTTTATATATACATTTTTGTTCCCAAACAAGGAAAGAGTAGAAGAAAGCAGAAAATCAGAGGGGGAGGAAGGAACAGATGAAGGTGAACTGGGAAAGAGACTAAAGCAAGAGTCAGGTGGTGTTGGGGACAGTGTCTGGAAATAAACCCAATACAGAGGTGGGGAAAAAAACTAGAAAAAGCACCCACATCTCTACTGCAGCAGAGCAGCACGGCCTGCAAATTCCCTTATAGATAGTTTATGGAGTGGAAAACATTCAATTGCACCCTCACTGTTCTGGTCAGAAGTGAGATGGAAAAAAGGACACAAAGGGCAGGAGAGGGGAAAGAATCAAAGGGAAGAGGAGAGGGAGAATGAGTCCGCAGTTATTTTCATGTAATAGTATTTTAATCAATCATCTGTTAATTCATAATGCAGTCATAAAAATCATATATAACACCACAGTAAATCACATCATTGCTAACTTTGTTTTTTTCTTTTCTTCCTCTATTCCAGTCAGTATACTGGTTAAATACAGAAAGGCCTGAGGACCACACAGGACCGTGTGATTACCAGGGTGTGTTTGAGTTTTTTGTATGATTGCGTCTATCATGCAGTGGCTGATGGTGTGATTAATAAAGCTTATCAGTAACTGCAGCAATGCCATACAGACTCGCCAGGCAATTCCACCTTAACAACACACACATAAGTTAATGCACAGGTAAAGAAACATACACACACACACAGAAAGTCAAGCCCATGCCATTTATCATCTGAGCTGCAGGAGAGCTGTAACTGCTTTTCTTTCTTTTCTCCTACTCTTCCTTTTCACTTTACACTGCCTCAGAAACCATCAACTCCGCTCCACTGCCATCTTTCTGCCTATCTTTCTCTGCTGTCTTTCTAAATCACTTAAATGTACTACTTCAAAAGAAAAAAAATATCCTCCCCATCTTTTCCTCTTCGTCCACTTTCCACTTCCAGGTCTTTAACCTGACTGTAGAGAGGGTTTCATTCAAGTAGGTGAAAAAGAATGTTTTCACAGTTCTCTGTGTATTCCTCTGAAAAATCAAGTACACTATTACGGTTTCCATAGTAATAAAAGGGTACGTAGCAGCCAGATACTTAAATGCATTTGATTAAGTGATCATCAGCAAGTGTGACCACATATATAAAAGTAGAAGTTTGGACAGTTTGCCATCAGGTGTGTGTTAACACAATGCTACAGTCTTCCTAGGAGTGGACGTCCCAGCAAATTAACCCAAGGTCAGCTACATCTCAGACAATACAGTTCTCAAAGTGAAAATTCATGTCAGTACAAATTGAAAAAGACTGAACCACAAGATTTCTGTGGTTTAAACAGAAGAGAAACAACAGTGGAGATGTCTGCTATAATGCATAGCACAACACCTCAAATTGGGCCCGATCACATGATCGGAAATCGGGCCTGATAACGTGGTTTCAGACTCGACGTTACTTCCTGATCAGGACTTGGCTATATATTCTCAGTATTTCTTAACACGTCTATAGTTATGTGGTGGCACAGAGTTACACCTCTTGACTCCACACAGAAACAGCAACGCGTGCGGCATGACAACACTTTGTTGCAGAGACGCCTGCCGGCAGAACACAGAAGCAGCTTGAAGCGGAAAGCGCGAGTATGTCTGCGGTCTGGAGGTATTATAAAGTTAATGACAACAACATTGCCGTGGCAAACTGTGAGATATGTAAACTTGGGATTGCAAGAGGTGGAAAGGAAAAGCCTACATTTAACACAACAAACCTGATATGGCACCCCAAAAACAAACACTCGACACAATACAGCGAATTTTATTTGTTTACATGCCTGCCTTATATTTTAAGTTGAGGTGCTATTTGTGCTTATATTAGACTTTTTTATATTTACTGTTGCACTAAAGTCCATAAGTGAAGAATTTATGTTATTTGTTACTTGATTGTTCAAGCTACCTCACAAAAGTGCTTTGTTTGTTAACAGAGTTGTTAAAATAAGATGAATTAAATAAAAAAATAGCTCAATAGCTATAGCTTGGCCCATACACAGAAATGCTCTGGCATGACCCAAAATGGAGCTTTGCACAAACAAATGATGATGATGTGAGAGCCTGATAAACTTTAACACAAAATGATAACTTCAAGTTATTGCTGTTCTGTAGTTTTTTACAACATTGTGCAGAGTTAAAGCTTTATTTTCCATAATGATGCATGTCTAAAACAATGTTTTTTTCACATCTATTAGAGTGATGTGCTTCATACAAAAGATTCAGTTTTGGTTATTGCAGGGAATAATCATATTTATTTCTTGGAAGCATATAATCATATTCAGGGAAGATATATTTTATCCTAATGAATGAAAATGGGGGATCTGCCACAGTTGTGGATGTGTCCAAAAGTAGGCATAGGTCTAAACAGAAAGGATTGTTATTATTATGGTGTACAAGTTGTAACCAAAAGGTTTTATTAATTTTTCCGAGAGTGCAAACAAATCTAACCAACTTAAACTTGAACTACTATCCTCTTTTGTTCTGCTGGACTGCTTCCACTGCTTTTTCTCCGAATATTTGCTTATTGGTGTTGAGTCATATCAAAACTTGAAAACATCTAATTTCATTTTCTAGAAAATGATGACGTTTCACAGGGTCACATTTCCATATGCTGGGGTCAGGTGCATGTTCGCAAGACAGCAAACACATTTCCTTTAACTTAACTTAACAGACAGTCAGACCCTGAGGGATGAACTCACCGAACAAAACCCTGTAAATGTCACAGTTTGACAATAGGCTCCTGATGTTGTGTGTGCCACCTTCAGCCTTGGACACTGCAGACTCTTCCGCTGAATGCTGCAAATGGTTCCTGTGAACACTGTTGTCTCTAGATAATACTTGAAGACTAAGCTCTCATCATCAATGATGTGACAGGATAACTCAGAAGAGGATTTTTGCTTTCTGCAGTTTGAGGTTGACAGCAAAACTGGAAATGAGGTAAAGCAAATATGATCGATGCATTTCGAGAGGTGAAGGATATAACCTTGAAATTGATAATGGCAACATTTAAATTAGGTATATAGACGAAGCTCCAGAACATTTAGAAACACATTTATTTAATATGTAAAAGCAGATTTTAAAACTTAATGATAGCCAGTAAGTCACTGACTCTGGGATGAAAAAATCCTCTACATTTCTGTGAAATTTACTAAGAGCACAATATTGCTGCATACATTTTGGTACATACTCATCAGTTAATGTGTCATACTTAACGATGTTTTATTTTAACTGATACAAACTGGTTCTCATGAACTTTTGCACTGATTATTAGTACCAGTATCAGTCTATGGCATTAGAATCATATAGGGTAGGGTGACCAACTGTCCTCTTTTCCCCGGACATGTCCACTTTTTACATTCCGTCCAGGCATCCGGGGGGATTTTTGATAGTAATAAAAATGTCAAGAGTCCTCTTATTTGGAAAATCAAAATATGGTCACCCTAATACAGGGAGATGAGTACCTAGCTTTTGTTCAGTGTCATATCATGAATATGATTTTAGGCAGTAAATCAAACAGTGCTCAACACATTTTAAGTTTGGAAATGTGATTAGTTTTTCAGTGTTATTTAAACTATCAAGATTTTGCCGAGTTTGTTTTGCCAGCGAATCCTGATTTATTTATTTATTTATTTTTTAAACTAATGTCCGTCTTATGTGTAAAAAGCTCTGATCTTAGTACATCACTATACAAACAGCGGTTTATGAAAATGAGTCCTTAAAACAAATAAATTAAAAAAATGTTCGGAAAAGTAAACAAAGTATTTATGCATCGCAAAAAAAGAGAAACAAAAAAGGCACATATTGCAGGCACTGACAGCAGTGATTTCAGTCTGCTGGGCATCTGGTTTGATACCTCTCACTGCTGTTTCACACACTTGGACACTTGACTGCACCGACTATTTTATCTCCCACGGTGTTGGAGGTGATGCTCTGAATAAATGAACAAGGATTTGGACAGACCACTGAATTCATCAGCAGTCCAGTTTGGTATGAGAAAGCTTTTTGACAAGTGCACTCGTGACACAGAGAACATATTAAACATTCGCTCAACGTTCCAGTTTCGATATTTCCAACACAGTGAAATGCAGCCTGCTGATGAGGTTGTGTTAAATGTGGGAAAACGAGGTGCGGTGCCGCCAGTCTTGCTCTTGTATTGTTTAATATGATAGATTGTTAACCTCGTTTGTTTATTGCTGTATGTTTATGTGTATTTGTGTTGGATTTCCCCCTTTTTAACTTTTATAGATCGAAGATCACTCAACCAGCAAACTCAACACTTGCTTGTTTATTTCAAACTCTGATTCTGAAGATGATCAATAAATAAGTAGAGCATTTCATCACGGCTCAAACTGGATTTTCAGGCCTTGATTCAGGGTGCCAACCTGTACATGCATGTAAGCACACCTCTACTTTTTAAATTTTTCATTTCATTTTTTTCCTAAGCTGCTAGTACGACAGACTGCGATAATAGGTGTTTTTGTGTTTGTAGGAATTCCGGGTATTACATGTGCAGTAGAATCAAATACATATTCCATATAGTACTGTTCAGATTGTGATGTACATGATTGCTGTTCAACTGTAGATAAAACCACTTTCTACAACTTTTTTCACCACTTTATATAAAATAGATTATATACTACCTTATATGTAAAGTAGTATATAAAGCAGTTTAAGTACTTCTAAAATACTGCTATTACTACTATACTACTCTTAATCAAAAGATATGTCTAATAATACCATATGCCATTTTCACTCATTAAAAGAGCAGCACTACAGCTATGCTGTAATTTCCATTTTTACCACCTTCCATTTGACCATTTTTTATTGATATATTATACTATCCTGTGGAAGCTTCTTCTCACTTGGTTTTAAATCTTGACATCTTGTTTCACACAAACATTTTCCCTATAACAGATAAATCAAGAGACCTTAAATGTACTAATGTACCTTGTACCAATGTACAGGTCTCCTTCTTAGATTTCTTTCCCGTAGCTCTAAGTATTGGTATATTCAGGCAGTGATGTCCAACAAATTCTTTTTTTCATTACAGACAAAGAGAAACTACCAACTGTAGTCAATTATTCACTAGAGAATAAACCCTGGATTTGGTAAGTTAAGACACTGGAGAACCCTGGGCAACACTTAAAAAAATATTTACCAAGGATAAGAAACACTACACATATACTGTAAAGGCTAATTTATTGGATTTAAAAAAATCACTGCTTGAACATTGAGAACATGTGCAGCACCGTCTTCTGTCAGTACAAAACGTTAGTGGTTGGTTGGTTAGCTCGTTACGGCTTATAGACTTACATTAGTTTATCGAATCAATAACTCAGAGGAAAATAAGGACAGTCAAACTAAAAATCAGTTTAGGGGATCTCTTTTGTACTGCCCCTAGCTGCAGCAATGAGTTTCATGTTAAGAAATTGAGGCTCCTCGTTGTTTAACTAGCTGCACTCAAACGTGAAAATCCAATTGTTAGCTGTAATTTTCGGATTTCTAACGCACTTTATAAATAAGAACCGTGTGGAGGAGACCGTGTTTGAGTCAAACCCGAAAATTACGGCTAACAGCTGGATTTTTCCATTTGATTGCAGCTAGTCAAACAACGACCACCACTCACTACTAAAGAGAGACAGTAAAAGTGGACAGTATATCTGTATATAACATAAAACTCATTGTTGCAGCAAGAGGCAGCACAAAAGTGAACCCCTTAACCTGATGTTAAATGAACTTTTATATGTGTAGCGTTCAATGTCCTCTTTAAGTAAATGCATTTAAATATTTGAGCCTAACGTATACTTGTATGTGGATTAGAGAAAATCCTAAATAAATAAAATTTATGGCCCCAGTTCTTTTTCTTTAAAGTAATTAAAAACTTAAACTGTAAAATGATTTATCCTTCGAAAAAGAACAGTTCAAAGAAATCCAAATTACCATGCTCGTGTTGAAAGTGTATGTAAACATTTGACCTCAATTGCAAGAGATGGATAATAGAAGATGTTTTGATGAAAATGTCCTTTAAAGCACATGCACATACACACAGACTCACATACACACACACAATACAACAAAAACGTTCATCACATAAGTGGAAATGTAAAGCTAATACATAACAAAACCCTGTCAGGACTTATTTAACATAAAAATGTTATCTAATATTTTGAACATAGTTTGCAGAGATGTAAAGGGTATTTTGAAAAGCTTTTCAAATGATTAGAAAAAAAGACCTTCAGGGTGTTTATACTGAATACAACTGTCAAGATAAATTTAGGCTACTTACTTGCATTAATTACTAAATTAGAACAAATAAATTATAGACATTTTATACGTTGCACAAAACACCTCATTTAAATATGAAAAAAAAAATCCTGAAAGACATAAATATATGAGATGTAAGATATAAATTGTTTCTGAGGCTGGTCAAGGATATTTTACTTTGTTTACGTATAACTAGCAAAAGTAAAGATTATAATATTGCATTAGTTGCATCATAGATGTTAGAAGTTATAAAGTGCATCTTCCTAAAAACAGTTGAACTAATTTGAATTCATAAAAAATGTTTAATTAATTGGTATAAATGTTCAACCAATGGAGAGGTTCTGTGTCAAGCTAAAGGGAAATGGTAACATCTGTGTCGTTATATGGCAAATGTTTAGAGATGACCTATGCAGATATCTCAGTGAGAGAATAGTGTTATGGTGTTAAGAACAACTATATATTGCAAGTGCAGTAATATCGTTTTAAGTAATATTAGTTTTTTAAGATTATTTATTCTTAAGTCAGGCCATGATAATTGCACAATATTTTAGTGATGCAAACAAAAATAAAATTTGGCTAATAATTACAAAAACAGCAAAAAGAAAATTGGCATAAATAAAATAAATATATACAATATAAAAATCGGACTTTACAAAGTAATGTAGATTCTGAAGATCCATCGTGTTTTAACCACATGAGGTGTGATATTTGGACAGTGATACTTTTCTAGAAGTTGCTGCCAGTGAATGTTATGCAGGGTTTTGTTGTGTGTGTTGCGCAAGCAGTGGAGTAGAAATTGCAACACTGAGCCTCTCGCTGTCTCTCTCTCTCACACAGACGCAGGCTCACACACACACAGACACACACACAACTTTACTTCTTTTACCTTGAGCATTTTATTCCAGACACGTTCAGTTGAACTCCTCCATCCTCCTAGTTCATCCATGATATCTGTCAATAGAGCCTGGAGCCTGTGGAAGTTTACACACAGACACACACACAGGATCAGAAACTGTAGCCTAACATTACACTTTCTCTCTAAAAGTCACAACCCAACATACATTTTCTCTATGTATATTACAATTATATGATTTTACACACATTTATATATGTTTACTCTCCTTAGTAAACCTAACACACACGCACACACTTACATGCACACAAACATACACACACACAAATCCCTTATTTAAAATCCATGTGCAATGTGCAACTTTCCATAGCCTAGTGATCTCTGTACAGTGTGTACCAGACCATCGCAGAGCTGACTCACTAAGAGGCAAGTATGTACACATGCAGTCCCACTGGTATGGATATTTTCAGCTTATATTTTCAGATTGTACCCAGGAAGCACTGGAAGGTCAAAGGTCGCAGTCACTTGCAAAGTAGCTGCCTCTGCTTTAGAAGTGACTGCAACAATCTATGGCTCTGAGCTTTGATATTTTGTGGACATGGGATATTTTACAGGCTGGTGCAATTGTTCATAAATCTGGTATGACCCACCAAAATCTGCATACTGCTATCTATTGAGTGCTTCTGTGAAGCACTTTGTGATTTTATCTTGAAAGGTGCTATATAAATAAAATTTTACTTTACTTTACTTTTACATGCATAGTGTGCATGACCAAAATAATAGAAGAGATGTGACGTCTTACAATGTACTTGCTGAAAAGAATGAGACATTAACCTATCAGTACGATGATAGGTGATGATACCTTAACCATCTTGATGGAATTACCACTGTTGACAAGCTGTGGTAATGACAGGAACATTTTAGCACTGGTGCACTATTGTTTTGGTCATCCAAAAGCATGAGCACTGAAAGAATATGATAAAACATGCACACAATTGATTTCGCTCCCCTTTGTGCTTTAAACCCTGCCCAAATCTGTATTTTGGCGTGGTTCCATCTCTACTAGGAAATGCTTAAAACAGGCTTGATACCAAACTATAGACTGATATGGATATTCTACTTGTAAATGCAAGATACAAGAGAAAAAAAACATGAAACAAAAACTTTTTTTTTCATATGTATATATATATATATATATACAGAAAGTGTGTGCTCAGAGAATGTACATAAGAGTACATTACCTTTTTTTGCACTGTTTCCTATATGCATTTCTGTGTCCTGTCCTGCAGAGTCAACCATTCGTTTAGTACGTGGCTATACAAACTTGCATTGATAGTTTTATCATGCAGTTCCATTTCGGTACAGAATTGAAAAAGTCTTTGTTGTTGTTTTAACTAGCTCCACTAAATCTGTTTCGACATTTGAGAATCAAGTTAGGAATAGTAAAGCAGCCGTCCTTTTTCACATGTAGCACATAGAATACAATCCACTACAAATGTCTCCTCACTACTGGAGGTTTTCTGTTTGGTTCTGATGAAGGTGACGCCTTGGAAGACTGTGAAGGGTGCCTGCGATTATTTTCACCTGGGCTTATGGGTACTTGGCAGGTTTAAAATGGTTTAATGCCTAATCCAAACTGGTCATCTGCATTCACACAAACAGCTCACGTCAGGTATATATGTGGCTGTAGGCCATTTGTCATGTTAGCTGTCAGTTTTATGCAAATTTAAATTAAAGTATAAACACATAAAGAAAAAAAGCTAAAAATACGTTTCGAGATGATGGTTGGTATTGTAGTCAGACACTTTCCAAATAGGGAACTGAAACCACAGCACATTTTTGCTTCTTTTGGGACTATTTCCATCAAACTAGATCTACAGATATATGTACATATTTATAACGGCAAACTGAACACAAATTTGGAAATTTAGAGCTCTGTATACAAAGGAAAATAGCTTAAAAGTTCAAGTCCTTAACTGAGACATTCTGAGACACCGTCTCGCATTATAAGCGTGACCCCAAAAAGCCGAATCATTTAATAGATGCACTTTAATCAGCGAACAACTTGCTTCTGATAATCTATCCTGACCTCAAACAATGTGCCATTTAATTATTTTGTTATCTGTTCAGGACAGAACAGGTGCTTTGTTTGCTTTGAATGTTTTTTTTTTCCCAGTCTGGGCAAACTACTGAACACAGAAAAGAGGGACATACTCCCAGAGTTGCTTCCTATCTAGTGTGCAGAAAACCAACTATAACGAAAATAATTATAACTAATGTTTTCTGGTGTTTATTACATTTTTTCTCTCTTGTAAATTATCATTTTAAATATTCTTTTGGCGTCCTCGGTGATTCACAACATTAAAGGAGCATTGTGAATGACCTGAGGCCATCGCATTTGACCCTTTGCACTTTCCCACTCCCTCTACCTGCTGAGTATCTTTTATAAAAACAAAACCAAATGTTATTTTTTTAAAGGTTATCAGAAGTGGCACATTAAATGAAGTGGCCGCTTATGACAAAAAACTTGATGTAGCATTTGTTTTGTTACAATTAATTTGCATTAAATGCGAGAGACAGGTATTGAACTTAGAACAAGTTCAACAATATTTACTGATTTTTTTTATTGTTTTGTTTCTGCTGAGGTAAAAATGTCAAATTTTGTTTTTGTGTTTTTAACTCTCACTCTTTGACTCATATTAGTTTTGGCTTTTAATTATTTACTACTTGCCAGTAAAGATTCTGTTAAATTCAATGTTACTTATACAGTGCCAAATAATAATAATAATAATAATGGATTGCATTTATATAGCACTTTTCAAAGCACCTTACATTTCCACTATTCATTCACACACTGGTGGAGGCAAGCTACAGTTGTAGCCACAGCTGCCTGAGGCAGACTGACAGAAGCGAGGCTGTCATATCGCACCATCGGCCCCTCTGGCCAACACCAGTAGGCGGTAGGGTAAAGTGTCTTGCCCAAGGACACAACGACCAGGACAGAGAGCTGGGGGATCGACCCGACAACCTTCCGGTTACAAGATGAGCACCCCATCCCCCTGAACCACGGTCGCGCCCTAAATCCAGGGATTTGAAGTAATGAAGTGCAAATACTTTTTTCCTGTACTTAAGTGGAATTCTTCAAGTTGTACTTCAAACTGTACTTCAGTTT
>VUQR01027520.1:0-59320 GCA_015108515.1 Hemichromis elongatus | reverse complement strand
CCCAGCTGTCATAGGGCGAGAGGCGGGGTACGCCCTGGACAGGTCGCCAGTCTGTCGCAGGGCCAACACACAGGGACAAACAACCATTCGCACTCACATTCACTCCCACACTCACACCTATGGGCAATTTGGATTTTTCAATTAACCTATCCCCACAAAGTGCATGTCTTTGGACTGTGGGAGGAAGCCGGAGTACCCGGAGAGAACCCACGCAAACACGGGGAGAACATGCAAACTCCACACAGAAAGACCCCGGCCTGATGGTGGAGTTGAACTCAGGACCTTCTAGCTGTGCGGCAGCAGTGCTAGCCACCGTGCCACCGTGCTGCCCCTGCCACCGTGCTGCCCCTGCCACCGTGCTGATGGACTGATGAATCAAAATTTAAATTGTTCGGTTTATCACACCAGATCTTTGTATGCCGTCAAGTAGGCAAAAGGATGGTTCCACAGTGGGTGGCATCAACGGTCAAACATGGAGGAGGAAGTGTGATGGTCTGGGGCTGGATCCAGGGTCGGTGACTTGTAAAGAGTGAGAGCCACCCTGAACCAAAATAGCAACCAAAGCATTCTGCAGCACCATGCAGTACCGTCTGGTAGGCCCCTGGTTGGTCAGGGGTTCATCCTACGGCAAGTTAATGACCCCAAACATAAGTCCAAGCTGTGCCAGAACTACCTGAGGACAAAGGAACACGATGGTAACTTGAAAACATGGAGTGGTCAGCACAGGTAACTTAGGCTACGTTCCTGGATAAAGTGGCAGTAAAGTGATGTATCACTAAAGTAAGCAGCACCAACATTAGTAACTGAGAGAAGTTACAGCTTTTTGGGCTGTATGAACGTAAATAAAATATAGTTTGTTTGTTTTTATTCAAATATCTCTACTCTTTGATGTGGCTAGGATTTGCTTTATGACTAGCAAACCTATACAGGGTTACTTTAGTGTGTCTGTGTGTGTGTGTGTATACGTGTGTGTGTGTCTTCTTTCAAAACTTTTCAAACTGAACTCTACTTTTGGTCATGTTTACAAAAAAATCTAAACCCTGACTTTGTTAGGCAGTATTTTCATTTGCATTGTTTTGTGTACTTTGGGTTAACTGGGTTCGGCTGTCCTCATAAGTTTATATAGTCGAGTGTCTCCATTGTCAGTATGTCAGTGTTTCCTCCCCGTGTCTTCAAGTTGCTCCATCTGCTTGTTTTTACTTTTTATTACCTATTTGGATCATCCTGCTTCTTCCTTGTTTGGACTTTTGTTGCTGCTTCTACACACAATTGCCTTCAGTTTAGCTTTTTTTTCAGCATTTGTAAAAAAATCAAGGCTGCTTTGGCATTTTAAAACCTAACTGCCTGCCTAGGAACACTAAAATATAATAGACTTCTTTGTTAACATTAGGAAGCCGTTATAATAAAAAATGATAATAAAAATTGGGTTAAATCTACAATGAACGGGGGTCCTGCTTTGAACGTCTAACAGTCAGTTAAGAGGAAGCAGAAGATTGCAGATCTGTGAAACACTAATATTCTTCCTCCGTGAAGTTAAGATTGGAGGTAAATTATTAAGTGCATCTTGGATTTTCGAGGTGAAATACATTCACTACATATGACAATAAAAGCAGATATATACATTTTGTAACAAAGTCTGGGAAAAAGGTGAAGTAGCAAATATGCTTTAAGTAAAATACTGTGTGAAACTCGTACCCTCACATTTTCTGAACTGTCACAGTTGCTCAGTCTGAGTCAGGTTTTGAAATTTTTACAGCTGAGCGTGTCCATTTTTTGCATGTAAATGAGTGTAATACCATGGATGCCTTGGAGGAAAGATAAAAAAAAAAAAAGTGCAGCATTTTCCTGTTCTCAATGATTCTTGCAACCCATTGCTGCCAAAAGCTGCTGGAAGAGCCTTAAAGCACAGTTGGACAACACTTTGTACATACTAGTTAATGTCAAGCGTAACTTGCTCTTTAGGCTTGGGGCATATTATATTTTAGAGCTCAGTATCCCTGTGATTTACATTTGTTGGATTACATCCACTGAGCAAGGTAAAGCTCATACTTGACAACAGAGGATTTTTTTTTAAGACAAGGTATATAGATGGTAGGAGCACGGTGGTTAACACTGTTGCCGCAAAGCAAGAAGGTCCAGAGTTTAATTCCACCAGGCGGGTCTTTCTGTGTAAACTTTCCATGTTCTCCCTGTGTTTGCGTGGGTTTTCTCCAGGTACTCCGGCTTCCTCCCACTGTCCAAAAACAAGCAGTTGTGGGGATAGGTTAATTGATTAACCTAAATTAACCATAAGTGTGGAGGTGGGATTGAATATGAGTGTGAACGGTTGTCTCTGTCTCTGTGTGTTAGCCCTGTGACAGACTGGCGACCTGTCTAGGGTGCACCCTGTCTCTCGCCCTTTGACAGCTGGGATAGGCTCCAGCGCCTTGAGACCCTGAAAAGGAGAAGCGGATGGATGGTATATAGATGCAGGTATCAGGCAGTAAGGAATGTGTTTGTTTGTTTTTTAAGTTTTTTTTTTTTTTTAAATTGCAGAGACACTAAGAAGCGTCTTTGTGATGATATGTTAGGCTCCACCTGTTAGTCTGAATCTTATGGACACGACCAGTAGCGTTGTGTGTTTGTGTCTGAAGTCAAACCCTTTTTTTATGGCCACTTTCTCATTTGCCAAATTGCACATCCACAATTCTACGACACAACTGCCCTCCCCCCATCTTAGTCTCTGACACCAGTGATGCAAGACGCCAAAAGAGAGGGGTCGAGGAAACGTGCATTCAACAAAACCTTCTTGCTTCATTGTTGAATTTTGACATAATGTGAAATTAATATTATATTTGACATAAATTGATTTGTTATAGCCCAACTATACATGTATGTTGTAATCTTAGAACACAATGCCAATTTTATTTATGAATGCACAGTATGTCATAATTTGATATATCATTGTTTGATTGTCTTTACTGAAACCACTCTGCATTTAGTAGTTAGTTTTTATTCATTTCTTGCTCTCTTTAACATTTTTGCTTTTGTCCTGTTGCCCTCCCCTCACCCCAACCGGTCCCGACAGATGGCTCCCTGGGCCTGGTTCTGCTGGAGTCACCCTGAAGTGACTGTTGTTGTGATTTAGTAGTATATACACAAAACCAAATTGCATTGAATTGAGCTTAATTGAAGTGATTGAATAAGAAGGACAAGTACTGTAAAGAGTCTTGCTCTTACCATGGCTTGCATATTTCAGCTCTGTGCTACGGTTCTTTTTACAATGAAGCTAAAAACACCTGATGAAACCACTGCTGCTAAGCATTTTAAGAACTGATACATCCTTCAGCATGGCATGCTGGTTTCCAGGTCACACGCAGGAAGATGGAGGGCAGAGAAGATGAGGAGGTACAAATTAGATTTTCTATTTTCTACTTGAGCATTCAAACCGCTTTCTTAAACAAGCCTCCTTCTGACATTTACACACATTCATACAAGCGCCTTTTTATATGCCTAGGTGCTTTTGGCCTAACATCCACACACTCACACTTCGATGGATGCATCAGGGTGATATTCGGTTCAGCATTTTGTGCAGAGTAGTTCAACATGCAGACTAGTCAGGGATTGGACCACTGACCTGTTTGTCCTCATGAGCCACAGCCGCAACGATGGGGAAAAAATGCCTCTGGCTCTCTTCTCTTAGAAAGAAGCTTATTTTTGTCACTGCGGGGCTGCCGCGGCCTGCTTTGAAAGTCTCAGATTATCATTTGGTGTTATGTGTGTCTTTCTTTTTTTGCTTCTTTTTTTTTTTTTACATTATTGTTGTTGAGTTTTATGAGTGATAGGCTCCCAAAACCCTGAATTGGATAACATGGAGAAACTTGATGGATGCAAGTCGAACTTTGTCAGACGTGAAAACAACTAACTTTACACTATAACTAGCAGCTTCAGTTGTGTTACCCATATCTGCCATGCTTTACGGATACGTGTGTTGTCATTTGAACTGACTGCAGTGGTAATGATAGAAGGCCATTTTAAATGCACAGTTTAATCTTTGCTGTGACTCTGTTTTCGTTTTTATGGTCTGTTTGTAATGTCTGTAGTGGTTCTTTTCAGGTATTTTATGTGAAATAGTTTTTGTAAACAAATTGCATTTTATGTTGATAAAACAACATCTCTGATTAATCATTTTGTGGATTTGCTGCTCATACTTCAGCAGCATACAGTATGTCATATCTCATTCCCTTAGGCTTGGTGGGGAAGTATGGGGATGGGATATGATATACTGTATGTGTTATGAATAATGCATTTAGATTTAAGCAGTGCTTTCAAATTTTATTGTCCTTTAGATTAAATGTTATGATTAAAATGTCATTCCAGCTGAGCTAGCACACATACACATTTGATCTCCTTTCATCTTTTTTATTTAAAGAAGTAATCCTTTTTTTTTTAAATTAAAACGTGTCACCTATTCATGTTGGGAGGAATTTATTAACCCCTGCATTTGACTACTTAGATACGTTTCACAAGATTTCACACACATCGGTTCTGTGGTGATTTTTGTAGCTTTTTAAGTGGTGTAGGACGTACAAATCATAGGCAAGCTAAGCTGCAAAAAGCAGAACAGATAGCAGCAGTGGTGCATAACGCGAAAGTCACGAAAACAATCGAATCACTTGTGCATCCACCCTTCAATTTAAATTGAGATTTTAGAGAGAAATTCACACTTTCCTTCATGGAAAATTACAGCCTGAAAGCATAATTATAAAAAAAAAAATAATAATCCAGACAACTTTTGGAGCCATAAAGAACAACTGAAATTAACCAAACCTTTGATAATTTGTTTTTCTTTCAGCATTTAAAGCAAAAAGCCTGCCGGTGTCAAACTACAGATAGATTACTGCTTTGAGCTGATAGGAAGGCAACAATAACTCAACTGACCACAAATGACAATATGGAAAACAATCTTTTCATGCAGCGTGCGACCCTGAAGCCTGGGCTTACCCTTTACATAACTCTCGAATGTGCCGGAACATAACAGTCCAAATGCAATATGCCTAAACTGTGAATGGACTGATTGTGATTACTCAAAGTGCTCTATACAACATGCCACACTCATCTAATCACACACTTCTGCTAAACTGAGTGCTTCCTAACTACTTTCATAGTCTTGACATACAGACTGGAGGAGTGAGGAATCAAACCACTAACCTTCTGATCAGTAGGTGACCTGCTCTACCTCAGCCACCCAGTGGCAAACATGAGTAAACCCTTACTAGGTTTTGGATAAAGTGTGCCCTCACAAACCTGTCAAACCTGCATTTAAAACATTGGCTACCATAGCAGTACAGTATTGCAACATGGCATCTATGCCAGGCCTTTCCCATATCTGAATGACATACCACTTACCTGCTTGACACTAGATCCGGGCCAGACCTGCTTGCTATGTGGGTAAGAACGGGACACTGAAGCTACAATTCACACAGACTTAAAAAAAAGTAGGCAAAACTTGAAGGTGTTGTCTGGTGTTATTAGTCTCAATTTCTTCTCGCACACTCAAATAGTATGGTCAGAATTTGGCATCAACAACATGAAAGCATGGATCCAGCCTGCTTTATATTGCAGCTTTAAGCTGCTGGTGGCGGTATAGTGGTGTAAGGGCCATCCTCCTGTCGCACTTTGACCCCCTTAGTACCAATTGAGCATATGAGTATTGTGACTATGTCCATTCTTTTATGACCACCCTCTACACATCTTCAATAACACTATTTACTATTATTCATTGTTACGTTTCCCCCAAAAGGGTCCAGGCGATGTGAGGGAAGTAACAAAAAGTGTCCGGGTCGAAAAAAGGAGACAAAATGGTTAAATTAAAGAGTTTATTACAGTGTCTTATTATAACTCAACTAAAAGAGACGGGGAAGCCGCTATTACCATTTAAAGAAACAAAACTCAGGCACTGGTCAATGAACTGAAAAGTAAGCCAAAAAAAGATGGGTGACCAAACAAACACACAGCTCACTAGCTGCAACCACTCACATGGCACCTGCCACCTGGCTCACCTTTCTCTGCCTTTAAATAGCTTTAATTGCCAATGTGAATCACCTGTACAAAAGGAAAGAGGTGGCACCTAAAGCAGGAGAGATGGTAGGCCCCGCCCACACAGGCAATTTCAGGAGGAGGCCCTGCTAGGGCCGTAACATCATTGAACTGTATTCCATGTTCACTGTTAAGGAGAGATGCAGTCATACGCACCACAGCAGCTGACCTGTCCTGTGCTCACTTTGTGGTAACAGGAGCTCATGGGTTAACATATGGCACTACATTTCTATTACTCCCCTCCTAACTCCATTAAGCCTCACTCCTCACCTCCTGAGATGCCAAAACCCATCTGACCACAGATGGGAATCCCCACTGCAATGACAACTCAATTTAGTGGTGAACAGATTTTGCCTGAACTTTCTGCCATCTTTAAACATAATCCCACCGGTGCCATCATACTGTTAACAAGAGACACACACACACGCATGAGGAAAAGCACATCCACAAAGGAACACCATTACCACCAGCACTCCCTAGGCTCTATTTATAGGTCCCCAGGGACAGCATGTCCTCGCCAAAGATAGTCTGAAGAGTAAGCTGGTCTTTTAATCACCATTTCATACAACAGATATCTATTGCCTATACTGCAAAAGCAGCTTTGTACTTTATATAATTATAGATGTTTGCAACATCTGTCAGCTTGAAGATCAGTTATAAATATTCACAAATATAATTGCAGTGAAGCCGGTGTGTTAATTAGTGCATGGATATGTCTGCAGCGTAGTTGCTGCCACGCTGCATGGTCAGAAAAACATGTGGGAGGAAAACAAATCACTGCAATGACCTGTTGGATATTTACCAACTTTAAACTCTCCCGAACAAACACTCAAACACCACAACAGTTAATGAAACTCATTATCAGCACCAACAGAATGAGGGAAGTAAGAGAACCAGCAGCGATGGAGTGACTGTTGTTCTTTGACTTTTCATTAGATCTCTTTCCTAATCAACAAGCACTCCAAGTAAAAAAGCACCAACAACAGTTAAGCTGATTACTGTGAAACTGTCTGGTAATCAGTGCAGACACAGTGAACAGTGGCTTTGTTACAAAAAAGGGAACGGAAGTAAAATGGTGTGTTAAAATATTGTTTCAGTTCACTGTATGGGTTTAACTTGTTTTTCTCTGTGGCGCATGAAGAGAATTTAGAATATCATTTGAAATATATTTTCAGCTATTGGCATATTTCTGCTATACTAAGTAAAATGATTTAAGAGGCTGGTTTTATTGTTGTTTTTCTCTCAGTGTTTCAAAAAAAAAATCTTCTGGTCATTCTCTATGTTCCTGAAAGTGCCAAATATGTGTGACCATAGCAGAGCCACCACAAACAGCAGAAATAAATGTTGTTGAATATTTAGATGAGTCATACAGAGAGCAAAGTGTGGACTATTGGAAAGGTGAGAAGTGAGAGGAGGGCTGGATGGGCTGATAGTGCAAAAAGCTGAAAAGAAATGCCTGGAGAGAGTGACACTGAGTATAAAATCATCACCCAGCCACACACTGATGATCCAAAAGCAAAATAACTAATTTTTCATGAATAACTAATGTTTGAGAGCAATCGTGGTCACAAAAGACCTACCAAGCTTTGGCTTTCTTTTCATTACTTTATGTAAATTTTGATAGAGCCAGGTTTTCTCAGAATACTTCGCAAGACTCAGATGTAAGTTGTAAAATCATTTAATTTGCATCTACTATACTGTATACTGTCACCCCCATACAGAGGGAATCATTCCACCACAAGCATTTTATACTTAAGCAAATATTCTTTTTATACCAACAAACCAACAAAAACCACTTCTGTTACAGAACAAATCACTGGATTTCAATAAAAAGGGGAAACATATCAGTTTCCTGATGTACTTACACTAACCGAGTGCCAGTACCTAGGAGGGGTTTGTAACCCTTGTTTTTATCTCCTCTGACTAACCAAAGGTTATTGTCAGGCCTATGCAGTCATTCAAGCCCTGGCAGCCTTATTTGTGGTGTGACAGGTGGTATTTAGAAATAAAATTCAATCTGTGTCATTTTCCCTCCATCTCCTCCATTAAGCTTGTAAAAGAAGAAATATTCATAATGCAAGTCGGTTCATGCACATAATTTTCCCAAATTCACCTCTAGCATCTTCCTTTAATACCCTTTCAATACCTTTACATTTTTGATTTAACAACAGTGAAACTAAGATTGGTTTCAATAAATTCGGGTGATCCCACAGTGTCAGTTCTGCTTATAAAACACTCACCTACTGGGCAGACGCATATTTAATTGAAATTTCTGCAAATGTTTTGCTTTAATGGATGATCTTTGCTAAGAATCCTAATCAATGGGAACAGGGGAAGAGGAGAGGGAGAAAGCAAAAAATCTGAAAGATGGGTTGACAGAACATTCCCGCTACATACAATCTGCTGGCAGATCAAAGCTCTGACTCGTAACGCTCTAAAGAAGGGTGGGCATGACTGACACGGCATCTCTGGGAAACAGTTCTGCAGAAAGGTGGGATTAAGGGTTTGCTGCCTGTGTATACTCTGAGATTCATATTAACTTTTATGTAAGTTTCAGCCAAACAACCCTGTATGACTTCTAAGGTGGGAAAAGAGACAGACAGAAAATATCAAATCGACTCTGGGGCCTGGTTGACATGGTAGATACAACATATGGAGTTTTTTGAGGATATTTCTTCATATTTTTTTTCAAGTCGGGGAGGCAGTGGACTCTACTGGTGAGGAAATCCTAATGCAGAAGAAAGCGTAAACTTTCAATTCAATTTTATTTATGTAGCACCAAATCACAACAACTGTTTCCTCAAGGCTCTTAATATTGTACAGTAGATCTTACAATAATACATACAGAGAAAAACCCAACAATCATATGAGTAAGCACTTTGGTGACAGTGGGAAGGAAAAACTCCCTTTTAACAGGAAGAAACCTCCAGCAGAACCAGGCTCAGGGAGGACATGCTGTGGTAGAGAAACAGAGATTAATAACAAGTACGATTCAATGCAGTGAGGTCTATTAACACATAGTGAGTGAGAAAGGTGACTAAAGAAGAAACACTCAATGCATCATGGGAATCCCCCAGCAGCCTAGCCCTATTGCAGCATAACTAAGGGAGGATTCAGGGTCACCTGGTCCAGCCCTAACTATATGCTTTAGCAAAAAGGAAAGTTTGAAGCCTAATCTTAAAAGTAGAGATAGTGTCTGTCTCCTAAATCCAAACTGAAGCTGGTTCCATAGAAGAGGGGCCTGAAAACTGAAGGCTCTCCCTCCCATTCTACTTTTAAATACTCTAGGAACAACAAGTAAGCCTGCAGTGCGAGAGCGAAGTGCTCTAATGGGGTGATATGGTACCACAAGGTCATTAAGATAAGATGGGGCTGTATGTGAGGAGCCAGTGAAGGGAAGCCAATACAGTAGAAATATGCTCTCTGTTTCTAGTCCCTGTCAGTACTCTTGCTGCAGCATTTTGGATTAACCGAAGACTTTTCAGGGAGTTTCAGGGAGTAAATGTAGACATATCGCCAACATGTTGCAATCAATCTCAGTAAGTCTCCACAAATAAGCACAATTCATCTCTAAAAGACCTTTTTGCAACAACAAATTCACTTATGTCAGTGTTAACTTAGATTTCCATCCTGTAGCAATTCAGTCCATACTTGCGGAGTAATATCTGGCTGAAATGTATTCTGGATGAATGTATGTAGTCAATATGAACTTATTTTTAATTGTTGTTTCTGTGTACTTTAATTAGACAGCAACCGATACACAGTTATTACCAATTTATCACATTTACCCACTGTATCAACACAGACAGATTGCAAGTGATTATCAACTTGAACCCATTCAATTGCAAATTGACTGCAGACAGACTTTGTGTTATTGATATTTTATTACCATCTCATTGAAAGCTGCCACTTTCATGGTGGCATCTGACAGTGGTCACCAACCTCGGCCTCGTCTTTAAAACAACCATTTCAAAGGCAATGAGCTTGTACATTCGTTCCATACAATCACAATAGATTTGATCATGCAGTGGTCTCCAAACACTGTTTTATCTGGCATGAATTGATTAGAGAAAAGTTAGGAAATCTAATTAAATTAAAAGGTAGAGAATATTATCAACAATTCAGCACAAACTCTTTACATAAATTATAATGACTAATAATAGTAATAAATTTTAATTATTTATTCATTATTGCAGCATAACTTTAGTTGGACCACAGTCAAACAATAAGAGAGGTAAAAAGAAGCAACAATTAAAACCTAACAGCTACTAAAAACATTAAAACTCTTCAGTGATATAAATGATATGCATCTAATTCGTGCTGTTAATTTATTCTCATCTACAGCCATCAGTGTGTCAACCTGCCAAATCCTTTTTAATGACATATCTGGAAAAATCCCCGGAAATGTAAATATATATTTACTTAGAGCCAGTTGGAACATGTCAGATATTGCTTTCTAATCATTAGCAATCTTAGTCTAAGTGTGTTAACTCACATTTTAGCTTACTGACTAGCATCTAGTTTAAAAGCAAACTCACATCTTTACAGATCAGCTATTCTCACTGTAGAAGTTGTTCCGTGCATTGGCTTGTAATAACAGCTAAACCAGGGTGGGGGGTGTGTGTGTCTGTGTGGGTGTGTGTTTGTGGAGGGGGTATTTCCTACCAACTCCACAATTACTGTAGCTCCTTAATAAGAGCAACAATAAGAGCCACACTAGTGTCAAGGTAAAAAAGTTCAGTAATTTTCCCTAACGTCTACGGCCTCTCTTTCCCTTTTAATTATCAGCTCTGTTAAACAGCTGTTCACACAGCAGTGGGACTGGAGACTGCTGAGCAGAGGGTTAATTATTCTGGCTACCCTTTTCAGCAGTGTGTGGTTTTTCCTGTGGAAGTCCCACAACAATGCAACAAAACAATCAACCTACTTAAGGTAAAAGTTATGGGCTGTCCCACAACTCACAAAATGTATACATGTAGTGAAAAAAGTGAGATATTAATGCAATGGATAACCATTCTCTTCTCATTTTTCAGTTTGGGTTGGATATAAGGGGTTAGACTGATGCGGGGTCAATATAAATGAGAATAGTGTGTTATTTAAATATATTTTATCAGATTTAAAGAAAATAATGTAAAGAAATCAATTAATCTAAACTGATCAGGGAGGTGCTTCTTTATATATGCCTTCTTTAAGAAACTTGGTAAACAACTTGATACACACCCATAGATGCGGACGGTTATGTTGAAACACTGTAATGTCAAAATATCAGTTAATACTTCATATATAAACTCAAAAATCAAAAATTATTTTAAAAAAAAATAACTTTGTAAAAACATTAATTGTTTTTATAATGCTTGTCTGTATGATGTCAAAGAGGTAAAATATTACTAATTTGTTCATTTTAGCTCCACCCACATACACATATGCTTAAACCTGGTGAGTAAATCAGAGGAAGGTTTCCTTAAAAGGAACTAAAACTGCTCATTTGCCAGCAGAGGATGAAATGATGAGCTCCGCCAAGCTCCTGAACTATTGATTTTAGCTATTAATCATGCAAAGCTATCTTTATAAGTCTAACAATAAAAGTATGGAGCTTGAAATTAGGTCCCATTTCTCACACATAGCCTATTTCATGTTTTAATGTAATTAAAGAAAATGATCCATTGCACTTTACCATCATAATTAAAGTTCAACCGGCACATTTGTGTCGTTCACAGACTCCTTGACCAAAAACAAAGCTGCATGCACTTAAAAAGTAGTTGTGTTATCATTTAGTCTTTCATAGCAGAGTGATGTGGCCTAACTCTGAGAGCTTTAGTATACTGTACCAAATAGTAATGAGTCACTGGCAGAGAACATCCATTAACCCTGCGTGACACTCTGCTTTTCAGCAGCGCTTAATGTTGACACGGAGATCATTTGAATGCAAATCACCTTGATTACACCATTTCAGCAACTGTAGAAAAATGAACAGGTAATGAACCTGCTTAGTATTAGTTCAGTATTATGACCTCTATTAAAGACCCTAATCACAAACACCTCTCTTTCACACTCACACTTAATATATAAAATATTCCATTGAGACTAAATCGAACTAAGTGCACGGAGCTAAATGACTTGCAGGTTTAGTGGTTGCTAATGTTCATGTTCATGTCATTCATCACATCTGCTGTTACACTCTCAGAGGACACGAAACACGAACGTGCTATTGTTGTCGTTGTTGTTGTTTAGATGGCTGCCACCATCACTTGTGTTTCCACTCCTGTGATGTGTAATCTCAACATGTTGACAGCAAAGCCATCCCGATTCACCGGCAAGACACACTCGAGGGAGCAGAAATGAAAAAGTGAATGACAGATAGAGAAAATACTGAATGTAATACTGATACTCAGTCATGACAGCAATGCAGGAGAAAATTGGATGCGCCCACTGAAACGCAAGGGGAATGAACAGAACACATGAAATATTCTGCATGTAACATGAAAACCCACCTTACCTTGGATGGTGAGACTTTACATACAATGCGTAGTAAAGTATACAACATTAACTTTGTGGGGAAGGTGGCAGATCAAATAGGACGTGTTCCCCTGGTAATGTTTAATATAATTTGAAGCAAAATGAGTGACTGTGACAATAAACTTGTATTGAGGTCAAGCCCAAGGCCTGTTTAGGACCAGAAGCCCCCCAGGGGCCTCTAGTAAGAAGAAATGTTTAAGGTGCTTTCACATTGGCTTCACTTTCTAGAGCTGGAAGCTGCACGCCTAGTTATTACTGTTTATGGTCATTCCACAATTGCCTCTCATCAGTATTACACCGTCACCTTTTTTTGGAATTCAGGGCAAAGCTGACTCTGTGTTGACTTTTTACACCGTTTTGTTATATGACCCGGTTGTACACACACACAACAGTTGGCTAAAAAAAGGAAAAGTACAATATTAAGACAATATCAAAAAACAGGAGCTGATTTGAGCTTGGCCTCAGAGCAAAGGCCTTAATTCTTCAAAGTCAAACCCATTAAACCTGAGATGGTTCAGAGGAGCAAAAAGAGCCATTGTTAACGGGGATCAGGGTTAGACTTGCTTGATTTGACACAAATGTCACATACAGACAGTACTGCACACAAGGGAGCAGTAACAAAATCCCCCACATATCCACACAAAGTGAAACACTTCCCTCCAGTGTTTCCTTAGAAACAGAAGAGAAAAACATAAAATGTAAATGAAAACAGAATGCAATAATCTGCAAATGTCATATTTTAATCCTATACTTTATTCACTGTAGCACTGTAGACCAAAAATCCATGAATATACGGGACCTGAGGAGGTCAGTTCAGTCGTAATGTTATCCTATTCTTGTCTGACATTCGATTCTAGCCAATCAACAGTCCTGAGTCTTCGTTACTACATATATTTTTTTATTATGCTTTAACATCTTGAGCCCCCAGGATCGATCTGGGGTGTTAAAGAAAAGGACAGGGGGCCAGAATGGACCCGGCAAAGATTAAATCCGGCCCAAAGAGGGAATACATTTTCGCTTTTCAAATGTATTTTAATAAGTTTTAAAGCTTTTTCTACTGAATAAGACCTCCCTGGGGCTATTCATACTAGATCAAAGTAATAGAGTAATAGCTAAACTAATAGCTAAAATTGCTAATAGCAAATAACAGAAAAGTTCCTGGCTTTTTTTTTCATTGTCTACAATCGAAATGTGTCTTTGAAGTAGATCCAAAGTTTTTTTAAAATGATAAAATTCATAATTACTTTATGAAGTTTACAATTCATTTATTTATTTATCATTTTCATATTCATCATTTATGTTTTTTTCTGCACAGTGAGCTACCAGACCTTCTCCTGTAATTGTACACGTTAATTAAAGCACAAAGTTGTGCTAACTGATTAACTATTAACTATTAACTAGCAGCATTCCTTTATCATACAGAAAAACTAGTAGGTACTATAATTTGCAGTTCATTTTCCTAGTAAAACATCTCAGGAATTAAATCTGTAGCTAAACTTCTTTAAACTGACAAAAAGGGAATTTCACTGGTTTAGCCCATGTAAGATCAAAGCGGCCCATGATCTAAAATGAGTTTGACATCCCTGCTAAAATGTTTTCAGTGGCACTGCAGACCTAAATCATTTCAGCACACAGACTCTTCTACTAAGAGGCCATATTGTTTTTCCCTTTTCCTTGAAAAATATAAAAAATATAAATGAGCCCCACTAACAGCTAAACTGTAAATAGCTGCTAGTGGGCCTAATCCAGGGGTGGGCAACTCCAGGCCTTAAGGGCCGGAATCAAATGATTAGCTCATTACCAGGCCTCGGGAGAACTTCAAGACAAGTTAAGGAGGTTATTTAAATCAGCTGTGTTGGATCAAGGACACATCTAAAACCTGCAGGACACCAGCCCTTGAGGCCTGGAGTTCCCCCACGCCTGGGCTATTCAATACCGTGTTACAATTCCTGACTCAACTACAACAGTAAATGGACTGGTTCTCATTCACCAAAGCGCTTTTTTATGCCTAAGTACTTTCACACTGTGATGAATGCATTGGTGAGCAACCTGGGCTTTAGTATTTGCCAAAGGAAATTTGGTTGGAGGAGCAAGGGATTGAACCACAGATGAAGAGATGCCCACTCTACCTCCTGAGCTGCACCCACCAGACTTTCAGTCAGACCAATTCAATCATTCACTAAATAGAATTAAACAGGAAAAAACAAACCCAACAACAACTTAGAAACACATGACTTCCACAACTTCTTCTAAACCCTTTGTCATGTATTCTTTCTGATCCTAGTGCATATTAAGATGAACCATCTGAGTGAGGATCGGGTGCCTCTGCAGGGAAACTGCCACAGTTTCTCACTATGCCACTACGGCTTTTGCTTTATCAAAGTAAAGACAAGAATGTTAAGTTAGTGAATAAATGCAAAGAATATTTGGCAGATTAGTCACAGCTAGAAAGACTTCAAATCAATTACTTAGTATCTCGTTGTGTCTTCCCTCTTGCTTACAAAGTCCAAACTCAGTTTTCTTTTCATTCCACAGCTCTTAAAAGCAGAATCAAATCACGACTCATTGCAGAGTAAGCAGCGCTATGGCCATCTATTTATCTATCTAAGACTATGAATCATCACAGTTTGACTGAGGATATTTTGAGACATGGCATTGCTGTATCTAACAGCTTTTAAACTCTAGGGGGACCGATTCAGTCTCTGAGGCTATTTGAGATTCAGTACACACTTAGACATGCTTCAGTCATGCTGCTTAAAAAGGACCGACTCTAGCCTTGGATTGAGCACTTACACATACTGCTTAATGGCCGCACCACAGAGAATGCGTGTCATTGTGAGGGACCTGACCTCTTCATCTAGTTTGTTCCCAAAATCACTCTATTAGAACTACTTTTCTAGTAGAAATCCAAAAAATTGGATTTGTGGCAAGCATGCTGACATGTTAAATCATCTCAAGCATCTCTTGGCTTTCACAAGCACAGCATGTGCGTGCTATGACAACAACTTTACACTCTTCCTATAGTAGTTATTATTATCCGATTAATAATTTTACATTAGTTAACACACTCTAGTTTCCAGTCCAGTACTTTTATTCTTAAGCTCAGTCATGCTAGCTTTGCATGGTTGGGAGTTCAAAACGTGTTCAGGTATCTTTGTCACAACCCTTCAGGTCATCAAGTGAGTGAAACAAGCAAAGCCAATAAAAACTGTCAGAAACCAAATGTTCAGTCTAAAGCAAGCACTTCTCACTCAGAGGGATTCACTGTACATGATGACATCATCATCAAATTACTTTTTCCTCCATTTTTTGCACGTCTTCTCAATCAGTCACTTCTTTTCTTTGTTCCTTTAACGAAAAACGGGAGCCGTCGCCAGTCCCCTTTAGGCCTTCCCCCAAACCGCACCAGTCTCACCTCCTCATCCTCCACCTCTCATCGTCACTGAGGTTGTGGTCCCAGATAGTGAAGTATTAATTTAACCCACGGCTACCATGGCTCTCTGGGCTATGGGTAACAGTTTTAGCATCACTGACATACTGTGTACAACAATATCAAAGTATAACAATGGTAAAAATATATAATAAATTATAAAAGAAAGCAAAAAACGTAAACCAGTCTCACACACACACACACGCACACACACATAGTGAGAGACAGAGATGACATCTAAAGACCATGTCTCTCACATGATTGAAATAAAAGGGTTCTCATGAATTGCAGAATGACAGTGTCTGAATCGTCATCTGTCACCGAAGGCACACAAACAGATCTCCTCGGCTTTATTTGTAGAAGAACAAATGACTGATGCAGCTGGCTTCATATCCTGCAATAAAAGTCTACAAATCTGACTGACAGTCACTAAAACATTGTACTTAATCTACAAGCTCACTGCTGAATGTAAGTGCCAGAGAAATATGGATACATGAAGGGCTGTTTATGGAAGTATTGCTGCTTAATTTCAAGATGATATTAAACCACTTAGGCTTACTTAAAATGTGTGTAATTTGAGAATACATGAACTGTCTGCTATATTAAAAATGTTTCACTCAGCTTTCACCCTTCTGTAACATCAAATGTCTCATTTTGCCCACAACAGACATAATTACACCTTAATACTATATGTGAGGAGCCACACTCTGATTTCATGGTTCTTCAAATGGGATTTGGAGCATGTGTTGTAATCCTAGCACAAAATCACTAAATAATAATGCAGGTTAATTAAAGCTTATATCCCACATAATCCTAATGATTCACTCTGTTTTGACTCCTGAGGTATTAATAAGGCAAACAGTTAAAATCATCGACAGATTTATGGCAGCCCAGGGCACCTTTAAGCGCTGAGGTGTTGTCATCACTCAGTTCAGATTTACTGCCAGCATTGCATGCATGCGTTTGTTCGGTCATGTTTTATGCAGCAAAATTTAAAGTGAGTCAATCGACAAACCCTGTTGTAGAAGCGTTTGCACATTTCTTTCACTGGTCAGGATTCTGCAGCATCATCATCATCATCAGCAGTGTGGATTTGATTTGATATGATCTGACTCAACTAATGTATAATCCTCCCATATTTGGCCTGCTTTGTATTCCCCATTCAGAGTGCTCCAGGGTGGCAGCACACACTGTGAGAAACCCAACCGCTGATTCCATTAGGCTGTTTACCAGGCAGCTTCTCCTTCTTATCTACTGAAATTATTCAAGCATACAGGAATTCACAAAGCAGAGTAACTGGGCTGCTTTGTCTAAATTACTCCTGGGTTGGTACCTCTGAAACGGCTCTGCAGTGGTCTAAGGTCATATCTGAACATTTTTTAGTGTTCATTGGTGGCCACGGCTCCCCTTGCCTCGTTATATATGTCACCTGTTGACTACATTAAACAGACATTAAATAACATTTCCTTCCATGACTAAACCAATGACACACAGCTACCATTAATCAATCATCCAATAAATAAAAAAATATAAATAAATTGAATTGAATTACTTTTAGGACTTATTTTATGATTTTAGCTTGTTTAGTTTGTTCTTTTATGCTGTGTTTCTGGTAAGCACGCTGTGGTGCTGGTTTTGTCCTGCACAAAAAGGATAAAAAACAGCTTAAGGACGTTGGCTATTTGACCAGCCCTCCGTTGTGCCACTGTTTAAAATAATGAAGTGGAAGAAAGAATGTGAATAGTGTTTACCCCAACACGAGCTCAACACAGGAGTATCCATAACACAAACTGCACATTAGGTGAGCTTATATTAGAGGTGAGTATCCTGCTTAGGATCAAGTTTTGAAGCACTCCATTCCTGTGTTTATGCTAGTTTTAAACAAGATGACATTTCAGCATGTAAGCTGCAGCATTTTGAAAGGAACCAGGATACTCTGCATGTGTACATTGTATTCAGACAAGATCCTATACAACCCAAGTCAAGTACAATACAATACAATACAATACAATAACACAAACCACAGCAGCAAAAAGGAACTCAAGCATAAGTACATGAAGTGGACTTGGAACTTTAGTAGTTTAGTACTTTATTTAATGCAGGCTTGCATTTGTAATCCCCTCATTTTAGTAAAAAGCCTTGTGTTCCTCTGTTCCTTATTGTATTTTGTGATTATACTAAAAATCCTGTAGCCTTTTCATATTAAAGGAGAGATCGTTCTTTCCTTAAACAGACACTATTAAAGGACGGCAAAGCAAAGCCATTTTCAAAACATTAAACAAAATCACTACCCCAAAATAATGAAAGCATGATATCGTTAACGCAGTAAAACAAATTCTCGCTCCTGCTGCCATCCCGCTGAAGTCACAGTTCGTCATTCCTTTGTGTGTGTGTGTGTGTGTGTGTGTTTTAATCACTGAAATGAGAAACATTTCCTCCATATGTTTGATCTTAACCAGCCGGAGAGAAATGCAAGTTGTTGATGGTTTAATGCTCTGCACATGAGCAGGTAATTAGCTATCTAGTGTGCAAACTGATTGTAGCTGTGCATATTTGTTTGGCACCTCATTTAACAAGCTAGGGTGCAGAAGGGAAAAGCCAGATAAGAATGCTGCAGCAGGAAAGCTAATGTGACTAGTTTTTTGTGAGAGTTTGTGTGTTATGTGAGGCTGACTCGTGGTTCATTCTAACTGTCTGCCTTACATTACATCACCATATGTCAAAGTAATGCAATGTAAGCCTCCGTAACTGAAAATATCCCTGAAATTTCTTAATAATTTACGTACAGATACATAATTTGTTGCATTATCATTGCGAGTGTGTGTGTGTGTGTGTGATTTTTCCTTATATATTTTTTTTATTTTATTTTTTGTTTATTTTCTTCATGAAAGAAAGCATATGTTTGTGCTTTGATCTGTTTAATCTTTTAAACTTTCAATTTCAGTCAATTTCAACTTTTCATTCAATTTGTCATGTTTAAAGGTACAGTGTGTAAAGTTTGTCCATCACCTCTCTGTAGATTGTAGTAAACTGAATTCTGTTTTGTTTTTTTTTACATCCCAGTTCAAGTGCATATTCTTACCTCCAATGGCCACTATACGACAAACAAGGAATAAATAAGCATGTTTATGCACATTTTCATGTCTCAGAGCCATGACTATGGTTCAGGAGATGATGCTTGAAGTGAGGAAGATGAGGAGGTGGAAATGATGGAGGAGGAGAAAGACATAACGAGAAAGAAAAATGTATATGTATATGTAAATATACATGTGCAGATGAAAAATGGTCATATGCCTTGCTATTGGTGATCTTTAAATTAATTTAAAAGTAACCTATGAGGTGTACTACATGTGTGGCTGATCTCTAACAATCATTGTGACTGCAGTTAAGATGAAGAGGAAACACGGTGGCTTCTATGCCTGCTCCTTTGTATTTTTAATGGATTAATTCTAACTTTGTTGGACAACATAATCAAACACTAATTAATTTATATTTTATTGTACAATTGTCTTTTTTTTCTATTAAATAACCTGAAATAAATCATTCACTCTACCTCTAGGCATTGTTGTGGTGGTCAGGCAGGTAAGCACTACTGGACAGGTAGAAAATACTTGCCATCTAACTATAATGGGCTAATCTCCAATACTCAAACCCATGTAAAACAGCATGAAAGCATCATAACCTCGACCTAAACTGTGTAATGGATCACTCAGAAAGCTCCTGCTCCTTCAGGCTGTCTTTCATCTCATGAATTCAAACTTAAAAATGTCATCTTAAACTCTTAACTTCCTTCAGGGTTAAATAACAGCTTACCTTGATCCAGATCATACTCCTCCGTGGTGCTGACAAAATGAGGTCTGGAGTAGAAGTTATGTGGCCCCGGCTGCTGGAGGCCCCCAAGGCTGAAGAGGCTTCGCTCATTTGAAGCGCAGCAGGAAAAGGCCCTCCGGCTGGGGATGCAGGGGTAACGTGTCCAGCTCTTCATCTCCAGGTCAAAAGCCTCCAGTGCTGTCACAGGCATCTTTCCCTGGCGACCACCTGGAGGAGAGGGGAGAAAGACAGAATGCATTTAGGATTATCTCAAAGCTTTACAATTACAGGAGATTCTATTTAGACCCAGAGAAGTGATGTGTGAGTGAACTGACAAAGACACCTGTGTATTATCATGAAGACATGGAAACTGCATGCCCCTTCTCATAAATGAAATATATTCCCAGAAATATTATCACGTGCACAAACAACAAGCCAAGGACAAATGCAAATTTTCTGTGTGACACTGTTTGTCCCCGTTTCCATTTCCTGTTTCATTGCTTTTTAATCCCCGGCGCCTGTCACATAGTTTCCTTGGCATTTATGTCAAAGTCTAGCGAGTGCACAGACCAGCGCTGGGACCACATTTCATTTTGGGCTGAAAGGAGAGCACAGCAGCAGGGAGCTCCCCTAGGACACTTAGGAGTTGTTTACTTCCACAAATCATAACTTAACCTTGTAAAATACGACTACAAGGGGAAGGCAAGCTGTGTGAGACAGAGAGAGAGAGAGAGAGAGAGTGCATGCATGAAGCGGACAGTAAGAGTTTGAATGATGAGAACGGGGTGTGAGTAGCTGAAAGCAGTGCAGCACTGTTGGGGCCAGGGGTGAGAGGCAAATGGGGAGGGAAGCAGTGGAAAAAGAAGGGGAACATTTAAAGAATGTGAGACAGAGAAAGATAAATTATAGAAAGAGAAGAACAAAATGTGGAGGAGTGAGAGAAGAAAGTGGAAGAGGGTCAGCTGGAGTGGGCAGAGCGGCAAAGGGATCGATAGCAGCAGCGAGACAAAGAGTCGAACTGAGTGGGAAGCATTAGATGTGAGAGAAAGAGATTCCATGCAAGAGATTTGGTTGATTGCAGCAGAATATACTGTGTATGATTTTCTGTGAGAGTACATAGTTCACATATGGTTTTAGTGTTGCTGCAATACTCCACAATCAGAGACTGACATTTTGGCAAAAGTGTAAAACAGAGAATCTGGACTGCTACACTACTGGTAGCATGAAAGGACACAGCTTTTGTACAAATCTACATATAATCACAGGCGTGAGCTGCATTCTAAACCAAATTCAGCTCAGTACAATAAGCCATCTGTACAATCTACATAGCAGATTTCTCTCTGTAATGTAGATTATACATAACAGATAGAAATCTGCACAAAAAAAACAAAAGAATCCACTAATGTCTGGCCCGTTGCTTCATCAGTGGTTGAGTAAAAGCAAAAAGTCTTCATAGCTAAAGGCAGAAGCCAGTGCTAAGGTGCGATCATTCGTAATCAGTCTTACTGTATATTATCCATATTTTCCTAATGTTCCCTTTTTTCTTACTAGATTCTTTTAATGAAGATGAATTATGGTTAATTGATTTTCTAAATAGCCATTTTTTTTATGAGCAACATGGTGCTTAACTGTTATGACTGACAGGTGCTCTGAATGAAGAAGCTTTGCAGAGCACCTGTGGGATCAGTATGTAAGAACATTAAAGGGCTGTTTCATAAACTGTGTGGTTTACCATTGTCTGTTTCAACAGCTGACAACATCCAACCACAATCTATCTGTTATCTGTAGCTCGCTAGTGAGAAAATATTAATACTGCTAATCATTAATAATGATTTTGTGAGCATCCATAACAGTAATTAAATACACCATTAAATAATTAATGAAATGTGGCAATAATTAATTAAAATTGAAAATAATTAATTAAATGCATAGGTATGTCACATTAAATTAATTATTTAATGGTGTATTTAATTCATTCATTATGTCAGTCCTGGCATTCCATAGTTCAGGGCCAGATACTCAATACCACATCTTTAAACACCAATCACTGCTGCACAGATTTTGGTCTGTCATCAGTGGTAGACAAGCATCCATACTAACTATACTGGCTCTACATGAAAAAAGAGAGGAAAATGTGAAATCACATCTATTTCAATATGTTACTGTATCAACAGTCAACTCCACCCACCTAATTAAACATTAACCACCACTAAATCTCTGAATCTGGGCTTTGTAACCAATTTAACACGATAGCATATTAAATTGGCATAATTAACATAGCAGTTATTAAAAAAAAAAAAAAAAAGACATAAGCAACCCAAACTAAAAAACTAGTGCAAGCACCAAAAACTACATTGGCTCAAAAGGTCTCCGAAGGTGATGTTAGCATCCCATTCAGCATCACTCAGCTAGCCAATACTGGCATAAGCTAAATTTCTCCTGGTATTCTTTGTTATTGAAGCAGAAGATGTGAAAAATATAAAATTAAAACATTAAATAAGCCACAGGCTAAATCCTGAATTTCAGACTTCTAAATGATATTACAGAAACCAAAGAATGACACAGAGGACATAAATGAACAGGTTGGGTCTCAGGTGGGTATCTGAAAATCATTAGCATGTTAGCACTGTAGAGGTCCAGTAAAGTTACAGTAAATGTTTAAGTGTAACATAAAAATATTGTGAGTTATAGAGCCTTCCTTATTTTTTTAATGTTATATATTATCCGCCAATATTAGCTATTGGCTAATCTATCAAAACTGTCATTTTTAACGAAAACGAAACGAAAATTTAAAAGAAGTAAGGAGGAGACAGGAGACGCACCGTTAGCACACACATGAGTAAACAAATACGTTCACATTATAAATCCTAAGGAAGGGTGTTTGTTTCATGTATTAAAAATACTTTACATAGTCATTCATTAGGGAAAAATACTAATATACTTTTTCTGTTGTAGCTATTATTAATTTTTTAACTCTATTTTATGAATAAGCTAGCTACTGCTGTGCCAAATTGCTCTTGTCCTCTGTAATACTTTTTGTACTTGATTCATGTCTGTTCCCTGATCCACATTGGCTGACAAGGCATATATATATTATGTTGTTTTTCAGTAACAAGTGGTTGAAATGTTATACACTTTGTTGCTGTAAGCATTTCTCACTTTTGCCTCAAGCAGAAGCCAACACTTGGATGCCTCCCAAAACGCCAATAAAAAAAAATAAGCAGGAAAACTGCCGTGTAATTGTGTGCGTTCTGAGATTTGTAATGTTTATTGTTTGTTACGGTAATTCATCAGCTACCCAGGTTTCTTACTGCAGATGAAAGTACAGAATGCTGGCTGGTTTAGACACCATTTATGATTAACTTGCTGACCTGATGCAGTAAATTGAGTGGTAAAAATGGAGAGGTTTATTTTTGTGGTGATTCACATTCTTTATCCTTCTTTGCTGCTGAAGAAGTGCAGTGCTACATTCATCCCAAGGCCCTCCAGTGCTGTGTGTTTTTACACTCATCTTTTTATATCACTGAACAATCTTTTTCGTCATCTTTCACTTGCTGACGACTGTTTTTCAGCTGCACGTGGGCTGATTGCTAACCGTGACACTGCTGCAAAATGCTTGATGTGTACTGTGAACACACACACGTAGGCACACATGCACAAGAATTTCAAAGCAGTAGGAAGACTCGTGAGTTACGTCATTTGCCAGCGAGGCCACTGCTGACTGGGAACGCAGGGAATTTAAATGAGAAGAGGTTCAAGCACCCGCTGAAAAGAACAACCCCCTCAAGTGCAGCAGCAGCTGTAGAAGCAGCATGAATGTGCAAGGTATGGTGAAGCTTCAACGCAATGACACAGTCAGAGAGAGACATGCAGAGAAAATTAGAGAGACAGCTTATAAAAATACAGCATAAATTATTGATGTTCTCTTACTATATTATATATTAGTCTGTGTCTAATGTGATATAATATGATTAAACTCCCAACTGTGCTCAGACCATGTGGCTGCACTTTAGTCATCGCTCTCTGTCCCATCCACTTCCCAGCATCATTAGCTGCAGCCACACTGAGACGAATGAGTTTACTATTCTACTTAGAAGGTAAAGACTTTCTTTATTTGTTCGTTTGGTTTTTAGGACACCAAGCAGAGGTGGAAAGTAGATAAAGTACACCGACTTTGTTTCTATAATTATTTAGAACTCAGATATCTGTACTTAGGAATTTATTTTACATTATTTGCTTTTTGTTTTTAAACATTTTAATATCAAATCTCTACTTTCTGCTCCTCACAATTTTAAAACAGGAATGTTTCAACAAACTTTATGTTTAAGACATTTGGTGGGAGTTATTACTTCCTGTCATTATGTGCCTGCAAACAACAAAGTGATTTTTAACTTAAATGACACAAACAATAACACATAAAAGACATCATTTAGGACTACAGTCACAGGTTAAAGTTAGCCTGATTCATTTGAAACAGCATTTACGGTGCAGGTGTCCATAAGTTGTGGCCGCCATTGAAGAGCATATAGTGACTGTTTTTTTAACAGTATTTCTAACAGCTCAACAAACACTGTGCAGTGTGACATACTGGTGCCTAAAAGGACAAAAGTGTTGTTGTATGTTGGGCTGGTGCAAAGTGGCTGTGGCGTTCATTGTTAGGTTATGATTTAAATTTAATATCCAAGACATCCAGACAAGAGAGAAGATGCTGCATTTCTGAATTATCAGCCATGGATGGTTCTGAGGTAACAGAGTGTATCGGAACCTTGGGTTTACAAACCTTTAGTTGCTTTAACATGACTAAAATCCTTAAGTCAAGTCTAACTTAGGTCAGAAAATGAGCCTTTAAAATGATACCACACTGAAAGAGTGCAGGACGCGTCCACACATCTGTTGTTTATCTATGAATACAGAGTTCTATTTGCAGCCACGTCGCCCAATTGTCGGTTTGTTTACCTGATGATGGAAGAGCGGTCACTTTGTGGCACACTGCAATCATTTGTCAGGCTGAGGGATGTTGTTGTTTGACCTGTGATGAACTGATTTTTTCAGCATATATCAGTGTTACATGGAGTCATCAGATAAATGAACACCATCTGAACTCCGCCTGCTCGGCCTGCTGCTTTCACCTCGTCTCTCTCTGTATTTCTCACACTTTAAAATTCGTGTATTGGATAGCTCATTACGAGGCAAACACATAGTCCCCACTTAATCGTTTTAAAACAGGAAAAACCTAAACCCGTGTTGCCGGTGTTTCTTGTTTTGGAACACTTTCGGCATTCTTGGTTAGAAAACTGATTAATTATCATTTATGCTCCATATACCTAAGATATATGCAAAGTATCAGCTCAGTTTACAGTACAACGACCTTTAGGTGACTATTTAGGTCATTTACTCTCCCTGATATGACCAATACCAGCAGAGGACATGAACCACCAACAATAAGGATCACTCTTATCCAGTTATGATGTGACAAAGCTGTCAGACACAGAATAGTTTACATAGGATTAAGGAATTACTTTATATGACAATAATAACAATATTACAGTAATATATAGTGGAGCTTTCACTTAAGTAAACTTGTGGAAAAGTAATTATTAAGTAATAATTAATAAGATTGGTTTGAAACAAAGGTCCCCATGTTACAGCGACCCATTAATCAACCCCAAACTCCTCTTACAGCACAAGAAGAGCTAATAGAAATAATAATAATTCAAAAATTATATTTGCATGTTCATTGTAAGAAGGAACTGTATAACACAAATTGATCACCTGTTTTGTTAAATAAGTAACTAAAGTTGTCAAAAACTGTGTGACAATCACGTACACCAAAATTCAACCTGCAACCTGCTCACATGTCAGTGAGACTAAATGCACACAGTGTGCATCGCTCCGCTCCCTAGTTCCAATTTGTTGTGCACTCTTTGTCACTTACAAAGACTCATTTTGTGCCTCTGGTGGAGCGTGTGAGACAAAAAGCATTGATATGGAAATGATCAAAACTCTCTGGAGGTTACAACTACCTCGTGCTGGACGTGCATGTTTGTAGGTCTTCGTTGTGAAATGGATTCTTCTGTTTTCAAAATACTTCCTCGGTGAGAGAAAATTATTGCACCCTACCTTGTGCAATTCCAATTTCTCTCTCAGCAGTGGTGTGAAATTTTAACAGTGTGTAAATGGGCAATAACTGCCAACAAATGTTACCTGAGGAATGACTGAATGTCACTCGTATTCTGTACTGGACACAAATGCCCTCACTGCTTTTTCCACAGAGCCTTTTTTTTTTTTTAACTCCAAGTCAGTTCTGCTGATCAATATTTTCCAAAGACTATAAGATCCCTGAGACCTGAGAGATAGATTTTTGTCTCTTCGGCAGTGACTTTCACAGCTATACAAGTGTCAGGAGGACAAAGTCAAAGCTAAAAGGCTCATGGTAAAAAACAACAAAAACAGGGCAGCAGTCACGCATTTCTGCACATATGACTGTGTGTGTGTGTGTGTGCGCGCGTGTGTGTGTGTGTGAGAGAGAGAGAGAGAGTCAGAGAGAGAGAGAACAAACCCAAAAGCACACTAAAATCAAAACTTTAATGGAGACTTGGCAGCATTGCTGCTGTTGTTTATCCCTTTATGTACTCGATAAAAGCACAGAGTGTGAAATGGGGTGCCCTAGATTTTTAAAGTAACCATACAACGGCAAAACCTGCACACTGAGGTACTTCAACTATGTCATCCATCACCAGCAACTAGAGTTCTTGAGGAAATGACCATTTGGGTCTACAAAATTCCTGCACTAAAGTGCCAAATTGAGTTTGTAAGAAGAAATATTGCAGTAACATACTGGTTACAATGACATGTCTGTCACAATGAAAAATCATGATGCTACGCATCTAGATCAAAAGAAACTAAAGAAAAAGTCACTTGTATCAGTCTGGATAGGGTTACAGAGTAATTTTTATGGTTTGGGGGGCTCCAGTAAATGGCAGAGAAAGCCTTTATCCATAAACTGAGAAAACACTGGTGAAGCTTCCCAGGAGGGGTCGGTGTGCCAAAATGACTCCATCAGTGATTCGTCCAGGAGGTCACATACGAACCCAGAACAACATTTAGATATATGCTGGCCTCACTTGTGTCAACTAAGCGTAAACTTCACGATTCAACAATGATTAAGAAACTGGGCAAAAGTGACATCCGTGTAAGAAGTTCCAAGACAAAAAACTTTGAAAAAGACTCATTTCACATTCACCAAAAATCCATCATGACGATTTTGTATTTATATCAAGAACACCCAGAGTAAAAGGGGTTATTCCAGATGGAAATTTGTTGTCTGCGAAGTTTGGAAAGCACCTTAAGAAAGCTTCAGGCAATCTAGGAGAGAAGAAGAACTGCTGCCTAAGCAAAAACCCCTCTAAAACATGCTGCGCCAAAAATTGTCCACCCCAAGGATCAGGTCCCACAGCATCAACAGAGTAATGTAGTGTACGCTGTTAAGTGCCAGGAGGATTGCCATGATTTATACATCGGGGAAACCAAACAACCTCTGGCGAAGCGGATGGCACACCACAGAGGAGCTAACTCGTCAGGCCTGGACTCTGCAGTCTATTTGCACCTACAGTGGACACTTTCAATGATGAGGATGTGCACATCCTGGACAAGGAGGAATGCTGGTTTGAGTGCGGAGTCAAGGAGACCATTTACATGAAAAGGGAAAGACCATCTCTGAATCGATCTTTCACCCTCTTACAATGCTGTGATTGCAGCCATTCTCCAAGTCTCTGTGAATGGTAGTCTTTGATGGTCTTTGATCAGTGGTTATTGATCAATGGTCATGCCATTTTGCATATTATTGATCAGTAAACAGAGCTCACAGCTCATTGTTTACCACTGGTGCTAGTTTCAGTCCTTATGCAAATGTACTGTTTAAAGTTTGGGAAAGCCTGCAGTCAGCTGAGACTGACAAAGTCACTCAGATGAAACATTTCTCACACTTGAAATGCTTCGTCCAGATGAACAGAACCAACTTTTTAGGGCTACTCAAATCAGTATAATAAGAACAATTACAGGGACCTCAGCAAAGATCTAAGGAGAACTGTAGATTTACACAAGTTGGGAACATGACTTGGAGCCATCTCTAAATACCTGCCAGGTTTAAACAACTGTATAGAAGTACAAGTTATTCAGGTGTGTTACCACTTTGCCAAGGTCTGTATGAAGACCTTGTCACCCTTAGATGAAAGAAAATTGATTCGCATGTTTAGAAACAACCACCAAGGCTCAAGCCTGTCATGAACTGGAAACTGCTGAAGACCAGAGTCACTGTCCACAGTGGAACAAGTTTTTCACCAACATGGACTGAGAGGGTGCCAACAAAGAAAGAGCTACAAATCTCAGTCTTGACTGTGATTTGTAGCTCCCCATATGGACAAACCAAATGCCTTCTGTTCAAAAGCTTATTGTCAGATGAGTCAAAGTCTGAGCTACACAGTGACAAGAGGTACATTTGAAGGAATAAAGGTGATGCTGTCCAGGGTGTACCTCGCCTCTCGCCCTAAGCTAGCTGGGATAGGCTCCAGCGCCCCTCGCAACCCTGAAAAGGATAAGAGGAACCAGATGGATGGATATATTTATTTATTTACAACAATATATATTTATTTCTATATTATTATTTATATTTATTTGTTGTTTTAATGTTCAGGATCAGATTCTATCACATGTTTGTGGTGACTGTCTTGTGAGTGTTAGGTATCTCTGAAAAAAGTCAGTTGTTCATGAGCTCAGAAACACAAGCCTAGTATATTAAAAAAAAATTAAATATGTGATACGATAAAATGTCAATATCTACAGGTGGTATTAAAATATGGATGAATCTTGCCAAAACAGCTGGTTCAGACATTCTCTGCTAAGCCTGTTTGCCTGTTTTATTAGACCTGACATGGTCAGAGCTGCCATCCCCACTTACTCATTGTCTCATTATTAATGTGGTTTTTCATACTTCTTCTCTTCTACATCATGCATGTTAGCAAGGTGGTTTGCAAGAGGAAAATAACCTGTTAGAAAGTTAAAGTACAGAAACTTATTTACTCGATAATGCTAGCTGTGTTTCCATTCGAAGCGTGGCTGGTAACTGAACTCAAAGCAAAGTCGACCAGCAGCAGTTTGCCTCACACTCGGGTCTCCCCGCAGTTTACCGCCAAAGATCAGCAGTTTATCCATGTATGTGTACATGCACAAAGCACCAGAAAAAAGCTGCTGGCCTCTCAGCAAACAGGAGATGGACACACTCTCACAGACAGAGAACCATACTTTAACACTGATGTAAGAATAGCTTCCAACGACAATACCAAATGGTGACCACAAGATGGTAGTGATCTAAATGCTGGATGCACATATTAAATGACAGTTAAGAAGCTTTATGAAAACACTGTCTGAGACTAAAGGGAGAGAGATCAAAACAAGTAGGGCAAGCAGTGCCTGCCCTACCACTGAGCACCACTGGCAAGGTGGTAAATTTAAGGTAAATGTGAGTATATGCTAACAAACACATGCATGATGTATTTCCTACCCATCACGTAGATTTTAGTTCCTCTTATGAAGGGCGTGGCTCCATACCGCGGTGTGGGCATAGATGTCATCGGGTGCCATTGGTCCTTCTCTGCATCATACACCCTAACCAGGGCCTGTGGTGTTGTGTCTGCACCCATGCCCCCCAGCGCATACACTTTTCCATCTGCAGAGAGACAAGAGAAGCAAAGCGCTTATTAACAGCCTTTTAAAGGATCTGATTAGGATCTACTCTTAGTGCAACACTACGGTCAGTATATTTGTTCTCAACCTTGTTAAGTTCATGTGCAGTGAACTGAGGAAACAATGCTGCCAACACCTCTCTAAAGACCCAAGAGCTGCGCTCTTTCATCTCATCATTTCTGCTCTACCTGTCATGTTGGCTATCTATCTCATCTGTCTAGAGTTATCCAAACAATCCTCAATATCTTTATATATCTAAAAAAATATCTAAAAAATCTGCCACACCAACAACATTTTTTCACAAGGACACACACAAACACTTCAAAATGCTGCAGTTTCATTAGTATATACAGAAAGGCAAGGGGGGAAGGAAGGGAAAGTGCTGAGCCAGCAAAGAAGGTGCTCCTGGTGATATACTGCAGGGGAAAGGGAAAAAAGAAAGAGGGAAGAGAAAAGAGAACAAAACAGAACAGAACAGAACCGATGACAGACAGAGATTAACAGCTCATTAGTGCTCTAAGAAGTCGTGACAACTTAAACGTGGAGAAAGAGAGGGGGGACAAGACTGGAGAGAAGAGAGCAACTCAGTGAGCCAAGCAGATGACGAACCAACGAAGCTGTGACTTAAACTGTGAAGAATAGAGCAATAATAAATCTGTCACTCAAAATGCTATCCCCACACAGTTCAACACTTAGGACTGACTAAATCCAATTTTACTATTGTACATGAAATAAGCGGCGCAGCAAGAGCACTGTCATAGTGCCTGTCATGTGGCAAGACTGGAGGAAATACATATATGTATTCAACAAGGAGCAGGACTTACTAATCCACAGGCTGACTTCACAACCCTTAGATCTAAACATAGCATGGGAAACATGAAGTGTCCCATGGAAGAACTTTTTCACACTCAAAAAAAAAAGGAATAATACACACACACGCACAACAAATGACAAAAAAAACAAAGGAACAAAACTAACAAAAATACAAAAAGCACTTAGAAAGCACAACTCCCCCAAAGGGCGAGGGCTATACTAAAACTTTGATCATGCTGGCATCAGCTTGTAATGGTTTTAATGTAATGTTGCTGGGTGTCATATTGAAAAAATGAAAAGTGTGTTGTACGGCTCTCTCCAAACCATTTAACTTGATATATTACACTGAGCTTGGGTGCTTAACGAAGGTCAAGGACAAATGCTTAGCCAAGCTGGGCACTAATGTCTCTGGAGGCCTAGTACATTGCTGTAAAGTTTAAAGACCATTTAAAAAAAAAAAATGATTTTACTTCTTTTTTTTTAATTTGTTGTGACCTTGACGCTGACCTGATTTTTAGGTAAATCAGAGGTTACTGGTAAATTTGAAAATGACTTCTTGAAACCTATAGACGCTAGACTACTAACAAACAGTCCAGCAAATGGAACCATTTACATACTCCTTAAATAAAGAAAAAGCCTTCACAACTAGGCTTAGGGTGAGAAGATCTTGACAAACTCAATTTATGGAAAATATCACCTTTGCGTGGGACAGTGTAGGAAATGTCAGACTTTAAGAAAAACAATCATAAACCCTAATAAAGTGCCAGCTTTATGTTTGGTATCTACCTTGAATTGAATGTAAGCCACTCTCTAACAATAGTAAGGACAAAAGGAAGCTGAAGTCTGTTCGATATTCTTCTTACACTCATGTATCACCCTTATTCAGTCATAACAGCTGATAAAATCCGGCTGTTCTGTTTGGTAATCATTATTAGGTTTCAGCAGGGAAACTTCCACAGATCTGCACATTATTCCTTGACACTGAAAAATAACAGTAAAGGCAAAAATATATAAAAACTGTACATTCACTTGTTTAGGTAAACATGCAAAATTACAGTGGCACCAAACCCCAGGACACATAGAACTCAACGTGTTTGCTTTTAAGTCAGTAAAAATGGTCAAGATGACTTTATGAAGTCAAAAAACCGAGCAGATATATGGGTAAGAATGGTAATATTATTGACTTTGAGCGTCAGAAGATCATACAAGGTGCAGTTCCTGTCAGCTAAGAACAGGAAACTGTTTCTACTATTCACACAGGCTCAAACAACACGAAAACATCAATACATCCTGCATCAACAGTTCAGGCTGGTGGTGGTGTAATGTTTTCGAGAATATCTTCTAGTCGATCGTTGGGCTCCTTAGTACCATTCAAGTCTCATGAAGTGAACCCACAGGCTGGCTGTATATTGCTAATGACCTGACCATAGTGTACCTATCTTTAGATTGCTGTTTCTAACAGGATTTTGAGCCATGTCACAAGGCACAAATCATCCCAAACTCATTTCTTAAACATGACAATGAGTTCCCTATACTGATCAATCGATGATCAAACAGTCGACAGATCTCAAACCAACAGAGCACCTTTGTGACGTGGTAGAACAGGAGATTGGCATCGTGGAACAATGGTTTGATTCTATCATGTTAATATGGACCAAAGTCTCAGAGGTATATTTCCGGCTCCTTGTTGAATCTATGCCATGAAGAGCAAAGACAGTATTTTGTCATGACTTGAAATTTCCTTGTTGAGTATAGCATAAGACAGTGGCATGTTAACATGAACTTGACCCGTGATAATAATCTTTATATGCCTTAAGAAAACTGTTGACTGTTATACACAAATAAACAAATAAGCAAAAACGAGAAGGAAAAATCCAAATGAGAGGCAATTGTGGAAAAAAACAATTTAAAAATTAAAAAAATCAGCTGTTCTGGACACGTCCTTACTAGAAACGTTCATTTTGCTCTTACACTGGGCCCACTATTCATATGGGGATAATGCTCTTCAACTGCCTGGGTATTTGGTACTCACAGGCCACAACTGAGAACAGGAAAGCTGTACAGAGGGAAAATTAACACTGCCAAAAAAGTCATTGGCTGCCCTCTGCCACCCCTGGAGGCCATCGTCAGATCCTCCTGTCTCAGGAAAACCAGGTCCATCACAGGTGATCCCTTACACCCCGCCCACCTCCTGTTATCTGCTGCCCTCTGGTTGGCACCTCAGGTCAATCAGGTCCCACAACCCCAGACTCACAAACAGCTTCTCCCCCTGGGCCATTTGGACTGTCAACAAACACTCCCCACACCACCCCCCTCCCTACCTCACCATGGTCTGAGTAATCCTCATCACTCAGGCCACTCACACACTGACTCGATTCAGACCAAGTCTTTTCTTTGCACTACCTCCGAGGGCTTTGCTCTCCATAGTGTGCCTTTCTATTGTTGTTGTTATTCTATTCTATTCTGCTATCCTATTGCAGAGCTCTGTAGCACACTTTAAAACTTAGAAAGTATTTCTTTGTTCCAATCAATGAAGAAGACAGGTTAATGAAAATGGCACTAGAGGAGCTTCAGAGCTGTCATTCTACATATCTGTCAATGTTCACAACATGAGGTGTAATTTCCACACTGTCAAAACATAAAGGTTCACCAAATGAAGGATAAAGCGGACAAGGAAATGATAAAGTGAAGGAAATGAAGGCTCCTGTGTTTGTGTGCATGTGCTGGATCCTGAATACCCTTTCTTTGTCTTCTAAATGCGCACACCTCACAGCCTACGATGACAGACAGATGCACACTTCAGAGTGAACAATGTGAAATCATAACCAGCCTTGAAAACATAACTGGTGTTGGCTTCGCTTTGTGAGAGTGCGCCCTTGCCTGCGTGTGTGATCACAGCAAAATTCAGCGCCGTTATGAGAAAGAGCGGAACATTAGCTAGCTGCATGCAGGAAATGAATGTAGATTAGATTTTAAGGTGAACTGTGGCCTCGATGACAAGTTTCTAAATCCTAAATTGATATTCTATAAAAAGAAAAAGAAAAACAAAGAAAAAAACTTGACAGGATGTTGAATTTCTGATTATTTCTGTGTGTGAGTGTCAAAGGTAAAGTAGGAACGATAACACGGAGAGAAAGTGAATCAAATAACACTCAGGCAGGTGTATGTGTTAGTGTCTGTAAGAGAACGAAGAATTTTACATGCAGGATGTGTGTAAAGTAATTCAAAAATACCTGTCAAACATTCCGTCAGGCTAAATTACTTTTACTTGAGCTTTAACTTTAACTCACTTTGCCGCAGCAGCATGATAAGACTTTCCTTGTACAATGAAATCAGAATCTAGTTTTCCTGAGATTAAAAGTGGGGAAAATCATTAAACATGCACAGAGGAGAGCCTGGGTGCCTGGGAGCCTTTAAGCATGCTCTCTGGGGATGGTTTGGTTTTATCAGACAATAAATCAAAGATGCTGTATGCTGCCAGGATTTCACAGCAAATACATCAAATGGGAAAAGACAAAAGATTAAACCACTCTTGAACTATTTTGTATAAATTAGTAGTACTCTGCATCGACTACATTTGAGGTCTTGATTTTTTAGGGTAAAAACCAAATGCACTAACGCCCTAATGCAGCAATACAAAGTTTCAACCAACTGATTCAGTGATTTAACCTACATTGTATCCACTTTAAAGGTGGCATAACTGATAAATCATAGTTCAAAGGAAATCACTAGTGTGGAAAATTCAAATTGCATGAAGTAAGTGGCAAGACTAAAAGTCAAGCACCGAGACAAAAAGCTCATGTGTGTTTCCACAGGAACTTTCCCCCAAGGAAAGAAAACCTTTTGAGGAACGTCTTTCCTGTGTCTTTAACCAGAAGATCCTGCACCCAAATTAAGAGAGAGGAGTTGTACTTTCGGATAGAAACTTGACTGATGATATAAGTCTGCTGGCAGTTTTGACAGGACTGTTCAACACATCCTTTTTTAAAACTGAAGCCAAACACATGTCACATTTGGCAGACAAATGGAGAATCCCAAGAAATTTTACAGATCTACGACTAGAGTTCTTTTCAGAACTTTGATTCTGCTGTAGAAACACAAATCACGATGCACTGGTACGAAAGATAACTACGCAGACGACTGTATATAACTGCAAATGAAATGTATGACTATAAGTCTGATCTCTTCACCCGATTGCTGGCCAGTATTGAATACACTGTACTTGGTTGTTGATGGAACTACATACCCTATACTGCTACATAAACTCCCAACCCACCTAAACACCCCGAGAAGGACATTTATATCTATGATCTCTTTTATTGTCTCAGCCCAAAGCTTGAAAGAAAACTGTGAAAATAAAAAGATAATGGGTGACAGTGAGAGTTGAGAGCTTGAAAAGAAGGCCACTGGACTTCTTTGGGTTTTTAACACATTTCACTTCTTTAATTTTAGAACAACTGCTGGGAAGTGTGAGTAATGAACCTCTAGTGGGGCTGTTCCCTTGGAAGTGGCCCTAAGAGTCTGTAACCCACTACTGATCATGAGTCAGTGTGTGGAAAAAAAAGTTATACTCCGGTCTAATCTCTGTGAGAAATTGCCCCACCCAACCATCACCTGAGCTACTGAGGTTACCTGAGACATGATGATTAAGATGAAATTAAGAAAACCATTACCAAAACCTTACATCTAAGTCTTGTCCTGATGGGGCGGCTCTCCTATGTGGTGTCATGTGTTTGTGGAGAGGACTTACACAGAGGTACTGAGTGGTATATAAGTGGTATATTTGTAATGCGTGTATCCCACCAGGGATGGCATGTGTGCTCTAGTCTTTTGGCCCAGCTGTACTCAAATTGTGCCCTCTAATTAAGGAAACTGTGGTCTATTCTCTGACCGTCACCCCTGGAGACTCCATGGCAACTGCAGCGTACCCTACGCACAGTTTTTTATGGGGTGGCTGTTTGGCAGGTTGATGCTTGGCGAGCAAAAATCTGTCACCACTCAAAGCCAGACCAATGAGTCATTACCTGAAGCAAACATCAAACGCGATGACGTACACAAGTGCAAATATGCCAGTGATGGCAGACATGACACACTGTGGACGTATGCGGTTTATTGCATTTATGCTTCTCTTTTGTAATGTGCTCAGTGTGCTGCTCTGATTCCTCTTCAGCTCAACATCTTTCATCACTCTCTGTCTGTGTCCCTCTTTTGTTGATCTCCCGCTGCCTGTCCCTCGTCATTATTTTTCCGTTGCGTTTTTGCTCTTCTCACTGCAACTTTCACTTTACTTTCATCATTTTCCACTGCCTTTCTTGTCCCCTCGTTTGCTTAGATTGACTGTTTCATCCGTCCCCTCTTGCCCTCCCTTTTTTCCTCTTGCCTATCATTTTATCCTTTTATCATTCACCCTCGTCTATTTTTTTTTTCCATTACTCCTTATCCATTTGCATCCCCCACTAATACAGCGTTCAGCCCTGGTACTGGATGCACTGCCATCACGATTGCACAGAAGGAACGAAATTATAGAAAATATGAAACCGTTATACGATTCTTTAAATGCATTTTTTAAACCACCCATAATCACACTATCATCAGCATGGAGAAAATGGGTTTTGGCTTTGAAGGGGTTTTTTTCTTCCATGAAAACAGGTTTCAGGATTGAAAAAAGAAAAAAAAAAGTTACTTCCTGCCCTTCCTATGTTTTCAGCATTGATGCCCAACTATAAAACAGACACTTTCATGTTTGTTTTTTTGTTTTGGTTGACTACACCGAAAACAAAACCTTTAAAAAACACTATGTATGGATAATGCTCTGCAGTGTCTACTATTAAACCACTTTATAATATGATATGGTGAAAACTGAGCTATGCAGACAGGTAAAACTCCATTAACCACCAAAGCTAATTGTATCACTTTTCCAGGCACTCTGTAATTGAAAACTCAGTTCAGTTTGACTTATGAATTTAATTTGTTCTGCGCCAAAAATAGGACACGAGCAGAGCCATTAATAATAAATCATAATGGCGATGAAAGTTAAACTTTGTTTTACTGGGATGTGAGTTGAAAACAGATTACAACATGAAAGCATTTTTTATACTGACAGCAAACTGTATACCATTCAATGTCTCGAATGCAGCAGAGCTAACAATATAGATATTTTCCATCATATTGTTCCTTTAAGTGTTGCTGATTTATCTTGCAAATAGAAGCTTCTTTCAGCTACTTCCTTATTCACGAGTGGTCGTCTCAGCAGATTTTTACACCCTTCCTGATGCAAGCCTCCTGGTGATTTGTGTTTTCTCTCTGGTCTCAATCCAGAGATCTTTTATGTGATAGGCAAATGTATTAGCCACTACACTACAGAGCCACCATCTGCTATGTTCCCATCTTTTATCATGGCGCCACTCACCATCGTTATGCAAATCATGGCATCCTGCAAAGTTTCCAAAGTTACAGAAAGAAAAGGAAAAGTGAAAACAGTCTGCATCTCTTACTGAGATTTAAGAATACCTGATTTGTTCTACAGCTTCTCTACATCAAACAGGCTAACAATGAATACTTAGTTCTCCGGTCTTCTTTATCACTTGTAACTGTCGTGTTTTGTATGTCTTTCTCCTCAAAGCACAACTCTTAGCACATCATAATGTAAGGACGTGAGAAAGAACATCTATAATACAGGATTGGCTGTGGCTCAGGAGGTAAAACAGGTCATCTGCTAATTGGTGATTCATTCCCTGGTTGGTGGGTTTATGTGTCCAAATAAACCCGTGTAAGATACTGAAGTCCAAGTTTCTCCTGATAAACTCCTCAGAAAGTGTCTGTTAATAAACACTTACAGAAAAAAAAAGTGTTTGGGTGAATGAGAACTGTTGAATAGAGTGTTTAAGTTGAAAAGCAATAATTTATTTCTTCCTATCAGGAATTTATTTTATTTCCCATTCACTTAGCCTCTCCATTCACATGGTTCAGTCATGCCATTGATTTACATCATCCAGCTTTGCTCTTTCTAAAGATGAATAAAGTACATTTCTCTCTACATCTCTGTTGTTTACTGATAATCTTTTGGCCTCTCTTTTTCAAGGGAGGTTCGTAGAAGTTATATAATCTGATCAATGATAAAAAGTCAGGCAAGCTCTCCTATTTTTAAAAGCTCCCTAAATCCAGACTGAGTCTGGATTAAAGACACTTAAAGCCAGGGGGAAAAAAACTAAGGATGTCGGTGATGATAAAAGGTACGGAGCCCCTTGAGGGACATGGGAGAAAAAAAATAAGATGAACTTCTGCAAGATCTCGCAAAACATTTGCGAGCGCTTGCAAATCTTTTGCATGCAGGTCACATTTGAAGGCTGAGTCAGTATCCTTCGTATTCAGAGACATGTATTACCCACCAGCTCGCAACGAACTGGAGATCGAGGCCAACTACAGCCAGGAGGAACACCGCACTCCTGTTACATCGTGTCTCTACCTCCCGGTTGGCTTTGAGCTGGCAGCCTCTGAAGAGGCGAGATCTCGCAAAGGTTCATCTTATTTTTTTTTTTCCCATGTCCCTTAAGGGGCTCCGTAAAAAAATAGAAAAAGAAAAGGCCAAGAAAACAAAAATTCCAAACGGAAGACCAGGAGTGATATTTCAAAATGCATTTACGTGCTACTAATCGATTTTGGGGAACGTGTGGTTATTGCCTGGACCTCTGATGCTTTTATTTTCTCTTTTTAAAGCTCCCTCCCCACCCGGCATGGGACCAAACCACTGCAGCATGCCTTTTGTTTTAACTTACAACAGCAACGAGTCTAATCTTACAAGTGATGTCAGCACTGACTGTTTTCGCTCTTGACCAAAACTAAAATCTCTGCTATTCTCTCTTTTTCATTTGCGCCTCACTGCTGGTGTGTAGCTAACACTGGGCTCATTTTCATTGTTCTCTGTAGTTTAATTACACAGGTCTGCTTGATGGCTGCCAGCAAGAAGAATGGCACACATACTGTGTGACATGCTGTGAACACCTGTCTGAATATCAACCAATTCAATGGTTGTTATTACTTGATTTCCCTGAAATAGATATAGCCATCACCTCATTCCGTGTGATCATGCCACGTTGCAAGAGTTTTATTGGGCGTAGCGTTTAGACACAGAAACACAAATATCCACGTAAGGATGCTTGAGGTGCAATATTTACACAAAGAAGATGGCTTTAGCCTTTTAGAGAAATAAGGTTCTGATTCAATGGTCTGTTTTGTTTCCACTTACTGTTTTATTCATTTTAAGCAGCAAAACTGCAGGATAAGAATGAAGGTGTGGAATAAAATACAGCTTTTTTTTTCCATGTTTGGCTCATGTTACATGAAGCAGCAATAAAGAATAAGAAAATAATCAGATTTTGTTCATTATGATGTTAAACAACACTGAGCATGATTTTTTATAACACACATCAGACCATTTCTATGAAAGATCTTAATTAGTCTTAATTCAATAGGACTGACACCATGTTCTCAATGAGGTTAGTAGGTGAGTGCTCCAAGAGGACATCCTTGGAGTATCTTTGCAACTGCTCAGCCTGAGCGGTCTCCCTGATGTACTCATTTTTAATCTAAATGTGGTCACTACCAATGAAAATCTCAGCGTCTTCATTTCTGACACTTCCAGCTCCATCTCCTGTCTTTTCGTCACTTCCATCATCATCAAATCAAACATCAAAGCAGGTTTCACTAACATCTTCTAAACCTTTCCTTTCACTCCTGGTGGTATCCTCCTGTTAGATGCCTTCACCCAATCCATCCCTGCTTCCACTCTCTTCTTCACCGATCTTGTTTATAGCATTTGATGGCTCACCCTACTTTCACATGCCTATTCCTTGCATGTTCCCCTTTCCACCTGTCTGACATGACTTCTGTCTTGTTTCTTTCATCCTTCTTCTCTCCAGTGCATTCCTCCACCTCTCCTGCCTGACTTCATCTGTCTACCCGTTCATCACCACTGAAAAAAAAAGGGGGCTCCGAGCCCAACCGCACACCTCACTACTAATCCTGCTGTCCTCATACATTTCCTGGACCAGTTCACATGCTTCTCTGCCCCTCCTGACTTTCTCGTGCACAGTACCACAGTTCCCCTCTTGGCACGCGATCACATGCTTCTTCAAGATCTACAAAAACACAAAGAGCTTCTCTATACTTATCAATCAACGCTCTCAAAGCAACTATTGCATCTGTGGTGCTCTTCATGGCATGATGTCACATTGCTGCCCACTGATCATCACCCCTCTCCTTGGGCTAACTTTAACGACTCTGTCCCATATCTTCATGGCATACCTCATCAACTTTATCCCTCTTCTCACTCGCCATGATTGTCTTAAATATTCTAGTCAAAAAAGTCCACTGCCCTCTCCTCTAAACATCTCCATATCTCCACAGAAATGGCAGTATGTTAATCTCATTCTTGATCTTCTATGATCCACATATTTGACTTGCCCAAGACTTTACGCTGTATGCCACCCTAATACAACAGCTTCCTTTTACGCGGGCCTGGGACTGACACTAGTAGTCCACTGGCTTGTTGTTCACAGTGGCTGTTATAACACACACACAATGCACACAAATGCATTAAAAATTAAACTCCTTAAATGCAGTTAAATCTAAACCTAACCATGTAGAAACTATTCAGATTTTATCATTAAAAATATATTTTAAACTAGTCTCCTTCACCCTGCTTTGAAAAGATGTTTACAGTTTGCATTGCACATTTCACTTCTTCATTTGGAAGGGATCCCATTTCTGAAGTCTCCTGCTGTACAACAGAAACCTTAAGCAGACGTGAACAGAGAGCTGACAGGCTAATAAAGAAGACGGTGGAGAGTTGCAGTAAAAATAATGCCATTAATATCATTATTAACCTCATAGCGTTTATGGTCATTTTAAAATGTAGAGAAGGACTGCTGACTAAAAATAAGGTTCTTACACGACACATTTTTCCTCAATGAACAGTCAACATATCGTTCTGAATCGATACTATATTCCAAAGGTACTTACTGTAACTATTGTCTTCAAAAGCTATGTGATTACAGCCTGGCAGCTTATTCTGCTGCTTTGATACATTAATGAGGGCATCCCCCGTTTAAAGGCATTTAAAGGACACTGGACTCATAAGTAGCAGATTAATCAGCCTTTCTTCTCTTTCTTCACTCTTTGCTTCGTTCCCCGTTTTGTTTTACACAATGTTACATGAATAATTCTGCCCTCCTTTTCTTTCTTACCTTCCACATTAGAAGGGATGGGATATTATCGAGATGGTGCCAGGGTGTGTATCAAGTCTTCTTATTGTGTTCACACAGAAAGAGATCCATCACCCAATATTCAGATATTATGCAGATATTTATTTGCTGTTATCAGTTCTATCTGTCACATACAATCAGGAGGTAATATTCATCTCATTCAGTGGAGGTTGTTTTTGCCATACTAACGCTGATAATAATGAGCTTCCAGGTTAAAAAGCAACAAAAATCCACATTTGGAGCGTAGAGAGGTCAAAGTCACTCAGTCCAAACACTCAACTGTGGAACACAAATGTGGTTTGAGTTTTGAGTTTTAACTGTCAGCATTTCTCTTGTGTTCACCAGCTGCTTTGGTACGGCTTTAAAAATAAGATAAAAGAAGATACCCGTTTGGTTTAGGCACCAAAAGTACGTGATTAGGTTTCAATGTAGAGAACAAAGCTTCGTTTGCTGGTTAAATTCAACATTAATTGTCACACGTTTCACATACATTTTATCACACTACCAGTCAAGGTCAACGCTGATTACAGTGGACATCAGGCTACTTAGATTTTGGTAAAGGACACATTTATTTTGTAATTCTGTTGGATTTTAAACTAAATACCCCAGATGTGATCGAAGTGCAAACTTTTAGCTTTAGTTCAAGGGGTTCGACAAAAGTATCACATTACCTTTTTAGGAATTACAGGAATTATTTTTACACACTCAATTTTTCAATTGGCTCAAAACCAACTGACAGTGACTAATACAATTTTCATTGAATTCATTTGTTTCCTGGCACACACATTTTTGCAAATACCAAAATAGTGATTCCAGGGTTGGGTATGAAACTGTGTGGCCCACAGCCACCTGCTGCCACACTTATCAGCTAACACAGCCGCAGACCGACACACACTCACATGGAGGGGTCAATACTGAAGCCGTATATTGCAACAGTCAAAGTGCCCTCTTTAGTGAAGCTAAGGGACGATCAATAGCCTGGTCAAAATGTCCACCTGAGGAAGAAAAGGATCAAAGTGCATTTACTGGATTCAAAGAACTCAGCTGATGGTGGAGAAAAGCAGCATAAATAGCAGTGGCACTAAAGAAACAGGTTCAGCCTGCTGAGTTCACGTTCACACTGGAGGCTGAACGGAGTGGAAAGCTGCTTCCTTTGAGTTGGTCGTGTTGTTGGAGAGAACACAGACCTGCGGGAACAGTTTAAGTGTTGAGTTTATTTTCCCTCCACACAGCAGGTGGAATTCACAGACACAGATTGCAGAAACGCACAATGGACGACACATAGCACAAGCATAAATAAAGCCTCCAAGGTTGTTTGGTTTTTAAGGGGAATGTGTTTTGTTTTGTTTTTTGTTAACATATGCACTTCAAAAACCTGATTTGTTTGATTTCTCAGGTTTGAGTTGTAGCAGGAAACAAGAGAACAATGCATCACTTTGTCATTGCACTTATAATAACAGCTTGAATGATTGCAGATTGTTTCTCGTTAAATGTTTAACTTAAAATGAAAAAAGGGGAGTTGGAGACCAAATGATATCTGTCAAAATATGGAGTTTTTATCAGCGGATGCATTTATCTGGTGTAGTTACAGCTTACATTGAAATTATTATTTACACCAAACAATCAAGTGCTGTAATAAATTTTAAATAACCTTATATTCTGCTAGTTGTGTGCGCACAACAGCACATCTCCGTGATATTTGTGCATGACTGTGTTTGCTGCGCAGTGTTAGCCTGACTGAGATCCGCCTCTCTTTGCACGACCATCAAAGTCTAGTTTGATGTCCGATGTTGAAATAAAGAGCACAGGGGGTAGATGCATGTCCATCAGCTATAAACTGCAATGTGCTGTGGGTCACCTCAGAAACAGTTCACTTACATAAAGGAAGCTGGAATCGAGGTACACAGCTGCAAAGTCATTGCAGAGATCCATTAACATAATGCTGATATGTATTGATTTTGGGTTGGGGGGGGGGAGGTTGTGTTTCATTCGGGAGGTCATGTTCAGGACTGAGATGGTGAGGCTATAATTTAACTATGTAACATAGTTCCTTACTTTAGACTAAACAAATTCTTGTTTTGGCTTAGGGAAAGATCGTCATGGTCCTGGGGCATTTGACCCAGCATTGGGTTTTCCTGTGTTCTCTTTGCTAGTCTTAAGTTTATTTCCAGGTGCCGGCTCATTCTGTTTTGGGTTTTCTTATGGTTTCTGTTTAGTTCCTTGATTATTTAGTAATTTCCTAACTTCCTTGTGTCATTGCCCTCTGTGTCTCCCTCTCTGCATCTGTGTTTATGTGTTTGTATGAGTCCTTGTGCCTTGTTTGCCCTCTTGTGGTTTATCCATGTTTCCCCAGTCTGTCACGTCTTACTTGTCTGCCACTCCTCTACTCCCAGTTTCATGTTTTATTGTCTCATCTCATGTTTCCACGTTTTTTGTTTTGCTTCCCCTGTGGCATTATGTTCATTTCTGGCAGCTGTTTTTCCCACGTGTCCTCACTTCCCTTATCCTTCTGTGTACCTATGTCAGCGTCTCCCTCAGTCCAGTGTTGTCATCTCCTTCCTAGTTGTGTACGTTTCCCCGTGTCCTTCCTCATGTGTTTAGTGCTCCCAGTATAGTTCGTCTTATTTTCTAAGTTCAGGTTTTGTATTGCTTTTTCCGTTCTCAGCAATAAGGCTGTATTGTGAGTTCACATTTTCGTCTAAGTGAGTCTGCATTTGGGTCCAATCCTACCTGCACCCAGCCAGTATATGACAAGATGAGGATTGGGGTTTATTTAATAGTCTATCATAAGCAAGGTTAAACTGTTAGCATCCACCCAGCCAACAGCAGACCACTGAAGAGCAAGGTCACGCTGCATTTTAGCCACATTTTAGACAAGTGTGCTTTCAGAAACCACAGCAATTTAAAATCAAGTCATACACGTATACCTTCATTATAAGATTGGTTTGTGGGCATGCCATATAGGCGAAATGAAAACACATGCAATTCTCTGCTGACCCATCCGACTCTGTGGTTCTGTAACTACAACACCTCACTTCCTCCATTGCTCCTGTTATTATAATTTCAAAGCATAACTGTGGGTTATAATCCATTGCAAGGAGTATTGTTCATCATAGGCGGGCTGTCTGTTTGTGACTCAGAGACAACACTGTGAAGTTAGGATGATAAAACCAAAACTGTTCTACTCAAGACTGCATCACTGATGGAAACTCAGTGGATCGCATAAATGAATGGGTGGGGGTTAGATATTAAAGGCAAACACTGCCGATGCTCACAGCACTACACAGTACAACTACTCACCAGTAACGTGATCAGTTTTACACTTGTAACACATGCTCTTTGGATTCCCTGTTTTTTGGCTGCCATTCTTCATAAATGGAAATAAATATTTTCATCATTAACAGTTGTTTTCTTCAGGTTCAGCAACAGAAAATGAATAATTAAATTGAAATTCAGTACATGAGCAGAATATTAATGTTGATTTATTCATTTAATAAATCACAGCATATTTCTCTTGCAATTGTGTAGTGGCAACTTTTGACAGTAGTAGTGGGAACAATCTGGACCTTTGTCTGTGATTCTCGCAGTGTAATTACTTTTATAATTACACAGCAGCTGGTTCACTGTTTTTATTTGCTTCGTCCACCCCGTACTTCCAAAGACACAAAGCCAAAACTAGATGTGTTGCCTTGTTAGGAAGTGACGACAGGTCAGAGTGTGGGAAGGTTTGGTGTGAGCAACTCCTAAAAATAGACCAGCCTGCTGATACAGATGGTTTCATCATAGCTTCCACTAACAGAACGTGGGCGACCACATCAGTCACCTTCCACTACTAAGGGCACAATCAATAGAAATGCAGTTTTAATCAGTCCTCATCCAACAGGGATGTCCAAACAAAGAATAAAAACAAAACATTTCAGCTAATCTCCAACATTTGAATATGAATCAGGAGGATTTTAACTCAACCAAAGAGTCTAATTAGATGATTTGTTTGTGTGAATGATAATAAATACACATACCTGCTGGTAGCTTAAGGCTGTACAGTATCTGATTTAGCAACACTGAAGCCGTAATGTTAAAGGAGAGGAGTGCCAGATAACAAAAAGAGAAGCAAAGGTAAAATGTAAAAAATGTTTTTTAAAAAATGTAAAAAAAAATAAAAATGTTTTCCTATGAGTGTAAATACAAGACTGCTTTGTATGTACTAGGATGTATTAGGAATATTACGCTAACTATAACAACCGTATACAGCAAATAAATATATTCTTGAAATTTGTATCTTATATCCAACTTCAATCTGTCTTTTGAGTCTCAGAAAACCATGATTTAAAAAGTGAGTTCATAGTTTGACAGAGAGCAAATAAAATAGGTTACTAAGACAGAAACTTAGAGAGACAAATTACAGCAATTTTTCATTAGGCACCATATTACGAGGACTGGTTACCCAGAATGCAATGCACTTTTTCTCCAGGTGAGTCCTTTACGCAGCGATGGACCTCCATCACAGCTGCATAGACATTTTTATTTAACTTCTATCAAAAGTATGATGCCTGGACTTAATTTGAGAATATTTAGAAAATATTTTTCACATTTTTCTGTTATAATTTAAAGCCGCTGTCAGAAATGACAAATAAACACATGCATTTTTTTCTCCTTAAATACACTGCAGCCCCTTTCTCTATGGGCAAAAATCGGCTCACCTAAATTATTAATGCTCCTCAAAAACTTTCTCAAAAACTCATGTATTTAATCTATTTAGCTGCACCTGCACCCTAAAATTAAAGCTGGCGCTGGAAACAAGAGGTCAAGAGCCTTTCCCTTTTAGTGCCATTTCTCTCAGCTGACATTTGAAAACCTTGTTGAAATAAATGAATCAGATTACAGCACTGCACCTGCTAGCACTCCAAAAATAGTCACCGTGCCACTAAGGAAGGGGCTGGAAATCATAATTGCAGTATCTGCCTGTGGCAGTCAGGTTCCCATACAACCACTCTGGTTATATGGGAACCTGGCAGCAGCGAGCTTGTGTGGTTTTTACACTTCAGACTGTGATTTAGGAAATCAGACACTCAGGAAATTAGTTTTTGATCTGAAGGCCAGTTAAAAAAAAAAGTCAATTTTAGTTCAGTGTGAGATTGAGTAGAGATCATATTAGATGTGACAGGAATCAAAGAGTCCTAGCATTGAAAGGCTATGTAAATTAGTGCCACTCTGACAAAGAGACTGCAGCAGCTACCAAAAGAGCCGTACCTGAAGTTTTGTAATTACTTGGTTTAAAGCCACTGTTTTTGCCTGATTGAAGTTCATTTTCATGTTGGTACTTTTTACAGATTAGCAGGCGAAGCAATCACACACACACGGTGCTGCAATCACATTCACTTTGGCTCTCAAGGCTACAGCATCACTAGAAGGACGTAATCGAGTTTAGGCGTGCCTTAACACTGCCGTTGCTGTTCTTTCTTTTTAAAGGGACTGTAAAATTATAGAAATCAATTGCAAATGTCATCAGTAAATGGAGGAACCTTTAACGTTGGATAGAAGAGTGTAATCATTCTGTCACCTCTGTTTCCAAGTGGTCATGATGTAAAACTCATTGGACGTTCAATATCAAATAATCACTTCAGCTGGAGAAAGTTGCCTAATGATCTGATGCTGCACTCTTCTAATATTAATAATGCCCCTACTGAATAACTCCCCTTTCCTTTTTTCAAAGGTTTCTTTAATTCTGCTTAGAGTTTATTTAAGGTTAGGGTCACAGACTGTATATAAAAGATCAACCACTGGTTTCTGGACTCAGCATTTTTATTTTGGCCACTGTTAGTTTCTGGATCCAAAAGTAATGAAAAAGTGAAGTGTTAGCTGCTAGTGAGTTTGGTTAGCAAGATACAGACATAAACTTTCTACGAGTGTAATACAAAGATGGAAATTCCTGTGAGTTAGAGCAAAGTAATACGCTAATAATAATCTAATAAAACTCAGCAGAACGGGGCACATGACTGTACCAAAAAGTAGGCTGATAATTACATTAGAAATGCCCCAAAGGACATCAAAAGCACAAACACCGTGGAGAGATTTAGCACAGTAACTTGCATTATTACTCAGTTTATGAGGCTAAACAGAAACAGGATACAGTTGGCTGTAAGTACACCTGCTAGTCAAAATAGCCGTACCTCAAACTCAACACATTAACCAAATTCAAATGGATGAGTCATAGAAATGTTCCCCCACCATACAGTTACAAAAGCCAAACCATCAGTAAAGATCAAAGCCATTTTTTTCAAGCCACAATATAAAAATGCTTTAGTTTTACTTAGTTGGGTATTTTAACACGCCGTTCTACGCGGATTGTCCTGCTTTTGGCTATCGGCGGACTATTTGATATGTCAGCTTCATTTTTCAACCCCTGAGGTTGGGAAACTCCCAACAATATTATAGAGATAATAACAATGATTCAACACTGTGTGACGAAGCACTTACCAATTTTAGGGAGAAAGAAATGCATTTAACAAGAAGGGATCTCAAAGCTCACTCTTAGTTCAGACTTCTGTTTGGTTTCTGTTTGTTTAGATCATACGGTGCAGTCTGTGCAAGTGGCTGTTTCCAGCATTTATGTCAACAGGAATTTGTAGTTACATTTCTAGGGAGGTGCCTTTCAGGTTGCAGCGTATGGTTTCAGAAAGGTCCGATTTATAAAGCCATCGTGAGTGAGGGCCAGCCAAGACAGCAGAAAAGAAAAATGTAGACAGATCACAAGCAAAGAAAAAGTACAAGAGTAGACAACGACTGTCATCAACTTTTAAAAGTACCTTTTAATATTTTGAAGTAGAGTAAGGATCCACAGCCAGACCAACAAACTCTGGGAGAGACGTTGGGACAGTCAGAGCCAGCGTGATGCCGCGATATGGATGAATCAGAGTGTGACGGTCATGAACAAAAACAACCGAGTAAACTGAATGATTGCAATGCACTGCAGTACACCAGCCTCTAATAAGAACTTCTCTGTTTTAGTCACAGGAAAAATCTGATATTTGGGGAAAATTATCATATGGGGTAGTACAATAGAATCCTGACTTTTTTTTAGTGAGACCTTCACATGTTACACTTAGGCCATGTTGGCATGTCACTTTGTAGTGTGGTACTCCAAGAAACAGTTTTTGTTGCTAATGCACAACCAAGTCCTGCAGTGGTACTTCTGAGTAAAAAAACTCATAACATATGTATGTGGGGTACTCAGGTTGTTAGTTTTTAACTGTTGCAAATTTGCAACGCCTGCCTTGAGAGGGTTAAAAAAAAACCCTTAAAAGCAAAGTAAAAGTGTCTAGTCACATTGCGGGACTATGTGAAAACTCTGACTTGAGCCTTGGCCATGGAATAAAAAGAAGCTTTTTATTCTTATTGATTTTAAACCCATTTTGAATTCACAATGAAGCCTCAGCAGCAGACATCGATCTCAACTGACAAGTGATAAAGTGCTTGTCACAAGGAAAAAATGGGTTATATTGATATTTGACAGCATCTTCTTTCCACAGATACACCCACCCACATGTAAGGATTAAGTTCCTCTGTGCTCCTCTGTGTTGTGATTCTCCTCAAACTGTATGTACTGTAAAAGCTCTGTACTTAGAAGTGACTGGAAAACGCTCAACAAGGACACTGAATTCATCTTAATCTCCACATAAGCAAGGCGCTGGGTTCTTTGATGAATTGCATTGAAACGCATTAAAAACAACATTTTACAGGTAACTGATTGTTTTTAGGAAAGTTTTCTGGTTGAGACTTGGATAAATCTGTGTACATTTAATTATTAAAGGTACAGTGTATAAAATCGGAGGGTCACATATCTAATCTGCTGACCATAAGTAACTTTGAAAATGAGCATAAATGTTTTTTTATACACATTTTCAAGTGTTCAAGTGGGACTGAGGTGGAAATGAAGGAGGAGAGACAGAGCAGTTGCGAGAGGATGAGTGGTGTACAAAAGTTAAATGGCAATATATAGTTTGAAATAGTTATTTATGATCTTTAAAGTAAAAGTATTACATATGTGCCCAGTCTTTAGCCACATATATAAAACATAAGACAAACATGGCCGGTCAGTATGACACATTTCACGAACAGCATCTGCTCCTGTGTATTTTTAGTGGATTCATTCTAAGTTTGTGAGAAAACATTTGTCTCCAGAAAGAGACTGTTTATTTATGTTAATTATTCAATTTTAGTTTAATTGAACCAAATCACAACAACAGGCACTGATGCCTCGACACACCAGCCATGCAGTGTAAGGGTCATGTTTTGGAGAACTGGAAAGTCTGCGTTTGGGGTTTTGGGGGAGAGTGGTAGTACGTTTATCAGTCGAGAGCTAGTGGTGGAAGTCCTGTTTGGACTTTGTGCACTCGGTTTCACATTTTTCCTCTTGCTGCTGAGGTTCAGACATGGAAAATTACTTGTGTAGGTGTATGCATTAAACACAGTTTGACCAGGGTTAGGAAAAGGAAATATGCCCTTTCCCTCACTTACAATATGCACTGAAAATGATAAGCTGTAAGTGACATCCCCGTCCAAATATTGCCAGAACCTGATGCATCAAAGAAAACTTTTTTTTTTAATTTCTCTGAACTGCCAGCGGCTCTTATAAGCAATATTTAGAGAACAGTCCAAACGAACCAAAACTCTACACCGAGGTCACTACCAAACCCTGTAATTACACTGTCATTGCCTTTCTGTGCTTTCATTAAAGCACTTTCCCATTTGGTTGGATATCTGCAGGTGCAGCTATTTTTTTGTATTTTGTTTCCCAGTCTACACTTACTCCTTCCCTCCACATGCTGTTCTAATCAGGTTTCCCATAAAGCCAGTGTTGAAATGATTGGGAGCAACTGTAATGAGTGCCTCTGTTTGTTAACTGCTGTTTTAATTTGAGAACCTTGTACAAAGCAGAGCACAATATATTCTGCCTGTGTTTCCAGCAGCAGAACAAGGACAGGTATTGTCAAGCAACACTTGACTGAATAAAGATATGCTTTGCAGTGAGTGCATTGTTCCTTACACACACAATTTAAGTGTTAGTAAACCAATGTTTCCTGTTAAATGAGTTGAAATAAAAAAGCTAAAAGCCCAATTTTTACTTATTGGCAACTGATGCGCTTAAGCATAATGAATGATTTGACCTTAATGTTTTTTTAAGTTCCACAAAATCAAAGCATCCAGCAGGTGAAGAAAAAACTGCACATTAAATGGGATCCTCAGGTGAAGAGGATCTGAAAGAGCAGTGTGAATGAGCGAGTCTCGCTGAGCTAATTTATGTGCGCTGCATGGAAGCAGACATGTCAATAAGACAAAGAAAGTGCGTGTTTCTGTGCGGTGATGATGATGATGAGATACAAAGACAAGCCAGCTGCGATGCTGCACAGGCATGTCATTGTTTGTCAAACCCAAGGTAGCGGACAGTAACCCAAAGTGACAGCCTGGTGAAGCACGGCGCCGGCTACAGCAGAGATGGCACTCTTCATCTTCCTCTTTTTGTTTTTTTTTTCTGTCTCGCTCTAATCGACACGGCCATAATCATGTGCACTCCCTCCCCCCCGGCCTCCTTCCCTCCTTCTCTTTCTTCCTCTCATATGCAGAGACTCTCCAGTTTGTCTGATCTGCAGCGTTCTGCATATGTGACAGCAGCGATTGTGTTGTCGTCTGAGCAGAGCTGATGACAGGGCAGTGAGACAGCGAGCCACAGCAGCAGGCTTTGCCTGGCGCGGTGCAAGCGTGGTGACAAAGAAACATCATTACCCATCATCCTGCGGGTGTCAACGGTGGCACAAACAGGATGCGACGGCACATCACCTTTGACTACAAAACAAACAGCGGCTGTGTGTATAAATACTCCTCTGAGGTTTCATGAAAGTGTTTGCAGTGTTATGGTGGGAAACACGCACTCAGCTCGATGACAACACTATCAGAGACATTAACACATCCTCATAGTTACTGACAAAAGTGTGCAGGCTACACAGTCTAATGTAAAATAATAAAATCAAAATGATTCATCCGTGCAGACATGTTTGGTTTTAGTTAACCAGAGTTTAGAAATATTTATTTCTGGTATAGTTTGTTAGAGGAGGTCAAAATTTAAAAAAAATTTAAAAAAAAGAAGAAAAGAAGAATAAACGTCTCTTTCCAAACCTATGTGGGATTTTTTGATCTGGCATTCGAGTCAGTTTGGACCTATGAAAACTATTGTCTGTTAATTTTAGCATTATTATTTAGACTTTTAACTTTTAATGCGATAGGACAGTTAAGAGATAACAGGAAAGCTGGAGAGAGAGAACAGGGGAAGACACACAAAATAATCTGAGAGCTTTTCTAGTTTCACAGCTAAATTATTCAGTTTCAGTTTTGATAGAAAGCTCTCGTGTGGACTAGTGTTTCAGCGCTGTGCCCATATTGGCCAATTATTTTTTTTTTTTGACAGATCATGTAAATTTAAAAGGTATGAGAGCTTAAAGTATTACCTCCTGCTCCCCCTTCTTGGAACTCATAATACGGGCTTAGCAAAAACTTCTGTTGAAAAAACGGGGCGATTCAATACAATAATCAAAAAGCAGATTTGATTCTGATGTTAATACAGCTAGCATTATGAGCTAAATTATAAATCACTTTTTAAAAGTGAAGGAAATCAACCATCAAACAAAATTCTAGTAGAAAAGTCATTTGAGATGAAAATATTACCACTTTTTACAGCTTTATCCTAAAGCAGGACACTTAAAAATAAATATCTGTCCCAGATCTGGATCATTTTGACCCAGCATCTTCGGTTTCTTTTGTTTTTGTATTATGCTGTATTATGGGTTAGGTTAGTTGTGTTTTTCTTAATATTATTACCTTGTTTTTCGGGTTAATTCTTGTTTTCTTGTTCTTAGGTTTTAGTTTCTGTTTGGTATTTAAGCTCCCTCTGTTCTGTGTCTAGTCTGTGTCTGTGTTCCTCTCCTGGTCCCACGTCTCCGTGTTCCCTCTGTTACCACGTCTGTGATGTCATGGTGTTAGGCCCGTGTCTGAGTGTGCATGTTGCATTTCCTGTTTTACTTTGATAGTCTCGTGTGCCTTGTTTTGCCTCTCTCGTCTCATTCTGCTTAATTTGTCCCAGCTGTGTCTTTCTCCCGGCTCCCCACTGTGTATTTTAGTCCCTTGTCATTCATTACTTGTTGTCGCATCTTTAACGTTTGTTCTCACCCTCACTCTTGCCTGTGTGGTCTGTTTCTAGCTCAGTTTCTAGCTGTCCCAGTTTAGGTTTTGTTTTGACTTATACCAGTAATAAAGCTGTGGTTTTTGAGTTTAAGTTTCACTTCCACGAGTCTGCATTTGGGTCCACCAGCCTGCATTCACACAGCCATGACATTATCAGTATCTGGCTATAGACAAGTGGTTTTATTATGCCACTTCTGATGTGACAGATAAAAGAGCAAATAGTAATAAACACCAACTCCAAGCTATGACAGCGCTCAGGACTCTAGTTCAAAAATATATCAGCTGCCAATAAGCGCTGCAGCTCCCACAGTGTGGCTGTGATAGCGACACTATATTTTGTTAGTGAAGATGGTCAGAGAACCGTAGTTCACAGAAAAGCCCTGATTCACTGCTTTCACCCACTACTCAGACGTGACTCACACTCAAGTGACTGAGGAATACAGTCATTTGAAGTGCAAATGATTTCTCGCACACATTTTTGTGACTGACAGTCAAATTAATTTGATCAAAAAAGGCTTCTGAGGAAAGGAAATTGAAGATAACTACTAATGTTCAGGTTTTGCTCTCTAACTTTTAAACATGCTCAACTTTTGTCAGCAATAGCACAGTCTTAAAACTGCCAGTCTTTGCAGTTTCACCTATACCTTGCCAATACCGTCCCATTTGGTGTGTTAATATTCCACTGTGCCTGACAGTGCTGCTGCTCCTGTAGTGTGCTATGGACTGTGTAATCCCTAACAAGCTTGCCGGTAATGTTTTGATGGGATCGTTAGCTAATGTTCCGCTGAGGATTTCACTGAAGTAACTCTGCTCAAATGGTAGAGCAGAGCATAACCAGACAGATACCTGGGCTTCTCTCAAACCACAGAAGCTGCTGAACAGCCTGCAAATACACCGAGAAACAAACAGTGAGGATAAGAAAGCTGTCCACAGTAACAGTGAGGTAGAATGATTTAACAACTCTTTAATGTGGACCTATTTTATAGATCTACAGTTAGATATATTATGTAGATCTACTTGCATGGTCGACACCTATATTAGTAGACCTAATTATGTAATTTTATTCTTGGAATCAAATAATATTATAATAATATAAGTTTGCATTATTCACAGTTCCAAAGATGTTTAGTTTTTTAAAATTGTACGCTGTTGGAAAACAAGCGGTTTTAGGTCTTTTCGTTTAAAGGCAACCCTGTAAACCAGCAGTTTTCTGATTGGCTAATCCTCACAAACACAAGGACCAGTTGGCAAACATCTAGAGCTGTTGTGCTCACAGTCTGAGCTGTGTGTAGGTAAAACTGCATTTTACCTTGCAAGGATTTATCATTCATAAGTCTGACCACAGTATTTGTACCTTAAACAACAATAAATAAAATGTGTTTGCAATCAAAATTCCACGTGGTACATAGAACTAAGTAGTTAAAATGGCTCTCTGTGGTATTTATTTAAAGTCCCAATTAATTTCCTCCTTTACTGATCTGAATACTAAGATTGGAAATTATTTATGCTTTAAATTCAATTCAAATTGTTTTTGTAACATCACAATACTCTGAGGTGTAATGTTTGATAACACTGTTGCATAACTTCTATAGTTATGCAGCATACACATGCTCACATATGCCTATATGTGTGGTATTTAGGTGATTCAGGGTCACCTGATCCAGCCCTAACTAGTTCTAGTCTTAAGTCTTATCTTAAAAGTAGACAGGGTGTCTGTCTCCTGAATTCAAACTGGAAGCTTTTTCCACAGAAGGGGGGCCTGGAGGCTAAAGGCTCTCCTTTCAATTCTGCATTTAAATACATACGAACCACAAGTAAGCCTGCAGTCCACGTGAAGTGCTCTCTTGGGGTTATGCGGTACTATCAGGTCTTTAAGATACGATGGGGGCAGATTATTCATGACCTTGCATGTGAGGAGAAGGATTCTGTATTGAAATGTCTTATGCTCACAAACTGAATTTGTCCCCTGAAGGAAGCGGCATGCGAAAGAGAAAAGCAACTCAGGGCCTCGGAACAACCTGCGCCTTATTAAAATGATAAATGGTTTGACAGCCGCCTAGGTGCATATCTCATTTTTCCTGCAGAGTAGAGCTAACAGCAAATTTCATTCTCCCCCAAAGCAGAGCAGGTTCTAGACAAGGCAGCTGCTGTTTTCATGACATGATTATGTCCCATTGTTTTGCTACACACTATGCCTTTTGGATTTCTCCAAACACACATTCCATTATACCCCAAAACACAATGTTCATCTCTGATGATTAAATTAAAGTTTACTCGCAAGTACACACAAGAATACAACACTAAAAAAAAAAACACCACTCGGATGCATCGTCTCCCTCTCACAAGTTTCACACACATTATGCTAAGGCACTTTTCAGGTAGCGAGCTCCTTGATAACAAATTATTCTCCATTATGGTGATGTGTTTCTTGACAAAAGCCCATTAGTAGAGGACAGCATGCTGTTAAGAATTCATTGGTTGCTATCTTTGTTTGCCCAGGGGATGTCTGAGTCATTTCTCAGTAACAGAAGATATCAGAAAAATCAACACGATGAAGGAATCTCAGCAGATATGACGGGGCACAAGTGACCACACTTAAAGCTAGAATAATTTGCCACTGGAGTCGTGCTGCAGCTCGCTTGCAGGATTTCATGATTCTCTGTACCAGCATAAAGACACCGGATATGCAAGTTAAGACCCTCACCACTACTGAGGCAAGAGGCCCCAAAACAGCTCATGAGTTGCCTATTTAATGACTGTTTCTCATATTGTACAGCTACTGCTCTAAATAAGAAATCATATTTTGTTACACAGATTAAACATACTCAACATGGGTGTGACTATTTTGGCAAAGTCAGGCTTTTAATAGTCGATTTGAGCTGTTCTTTGTCTGGTGCTGAATCTCTGTACAGTTTACACGCACTGCAACGAGTAAAGACACCCAAGACATTTGGTACGCAGGTTTCTATTTAAATAAATGAACAAGGGGTCAAAATTACAGGAAGTTGCTACATTAATTCAGATTTTCTATTTGTGATTGAGGATAACTGGTACGTTCTCACTTCCAACATAAAACAAACAAACCAACACACAGTAAAATGTGGACTCTAAGAAGATCAATGCAAACCTCAGAAAAACGGGAGGGATCACAAAACCCTTTTATTAACCTATTTCTAAAGAATTACATATCCCAAGATCGTCAGTCAAGCAAATGTGCAAGTAACTTTGCCATGACCTGGAAACTGCTGGAACATCAGTGTCATTGACTACACATGCATGGGACGAGGCCGGTGTCCAAGAAAGAAGATCCTGCTCCAAAATCAACACCTAAAGGATGTAGCTGACCAAACCGTCAAATCAAAAAAAGGCGACAAATTCGACAAAATGAGACTGAATTATTAAATACTGAATTATTTTGCTAGAGGAGTAAAGGTGAGGCAATCAACTCTAGCAGCTATTAAGTCTGGCGTGGGTTGCATCTTGCTCTGGGGACATTTTGCGAAGGAGACATACTATCTCAGAAACCTGAAGGATAATGAAAGTTGTTGAATGGATGAAACAGGCTAACTCTAAGCACGTGGAATAGCCTTTCTAAGGTCATCCATATGTGGATATTGTAAATACAATTGAATTTAATTAAACAGTCTGCACTTCCTGTCTACACTTGTTGCTGATTGGTGAGGAGCCTAGTTCACTCAACCAATTAGCGGATCCACCCAATTAAAGCCGTATTTAAGCCCAGCATTGCTTTTCTCAGCGTGGGTATTTATGGTGTGTGATACGGTCATACTAGAATAACCTCCAAAAAAATTGATTTGCTGAGTATTTAACAAATATGTAAAAGGGCGTTGCGTCACCACTTCCCAAATTAAGCCTCAAAAAGCATAAAATTCTGAACCTTACCGCCCTCTGCTAGAGTGGTTTACAAAAGAGTGTGTGTCTGTGAGAGAGGGGTTGAGATGCTAAGGTTGTTAAGGGCAGTGAGCGCAGGCTAGTGGGAGAGTGGCTGATTGAGCACAATACAAAGCAACTGTGCTTAGCACGAGTACGCCCTTAATGTTCTCACATTAAGAGCGCACTTTTCTGTGCCTCTTGTTTTAAATGGTCATTTAGTTCATGCATCCCACAAGCAGACACTTGGCAGACTCCTGACACAGTGTGTGGAGTTGTACACAGGTACTGAGGTGAGTTCATTTTGTGTTTGAGGCACGAGTTACTGCCTTGGACTGGACCGTACAGACACACATCTACAGTTCATACACGGTGCACACATTAGTTGTCGTTTTTAGTCTCATCAGCTGGAAGGCAGGACGATAGCTGCATTTGTATTGCATTTTATTTTCTCGTTAATATTCTTGTGAACTGTTAGCCTACCTTTGGTTTTGTTCCTCTCTTTGATTTGGCAGCTGTCACCGGCTCTGTTGCCCCTGCAGCATATCTCTCTCTTGTTTCTAAGTCATATTTTGATTCTTATTTTTGTGTTTAACAATAAATATTCTGACCAAAAATCAATCTGGTTGCATAGCTGGGATGTCACAGACTCACTCATCATTCCATTATCAAACAACATGAACTCATAAGTAAATATGCACAACTGTACTGTCAATTTGACTCCATTAAAAACAGTTGATGTGGCTGAAAGTGGGCAGTGAGCAGGTATATCAAACAAAGACTTAACACTTGTAAGCGAACCAATTAGCTTCTGTAGCCCTCTTCAGCTTTATGATTTATGATTTATGGATTTTAATTTATGTGTTTCCTTGTAAAGTGTAATTAAAGTCAAGAGGATTGAATGTATGAGTGGCTGAATGCCATGTCTCCATTATGCAACATTTTTCACTCTCCCACAGCAGCTCCTGATCTCATACCACATCTAAACAGCTGAAACTACAATCACTGTAAAATGCTGTTAGCTTATGGCAGCACAGAAGGCTTATTTTCTACTGTCTGAGTTCAATCAAACATGATTACTGGGTTGTTTGTTGTTTGAATGCAGAATTGGGCAGTGGAAACAGGAACTCTGCGCTCTACGAGTGAGCTAATGTTGAGCTACCATTGGAATCAGAGCCTGTGTGGCATGGGGGCCGGAACAGAAGCAATATCTGCAGTTTGGGGGGTCTCACAAAACAGATGCAGGAGATAACCATCTCTGCTTTTCTAAAGCAGCACATAAAATCCATTCATTGTTCATTTTTTAATGTGCGACTGTGCCCTGATCAGCGTGTGACTGCAGAGCATTATGTTTTATCGCTTACAGGCTGCTTTCATGTGGTGTTTTGCACATTTCTATGCAATCATTGGGCGTGGATTCTGTGATTTATGCTACAGGATTGCAGATTCAACTCAAACCTCTTAACAGCTCTTTCAAGCCTCTCCTATTGTGTATGTTTTGCATTAAAGCAGAAAATGAGTAAAAACGAGATTTTAGAATAGATAAAAGCTTCTCAAATATGCTTTGAGGCAACATTTGTGACAGATTACAAAGATGTGTCTAATCAGTCAACAAGTTCTCATCCCGGAGAATCGTACAATGCTGTTTAGTGGTGATGGTGTCCTGACAAAGTGTCCGAGGCAACATCAACCACCCAGATGCAACAATCTTATTTCTTTAGAAACCTTCAAAGTCTGCTTCAATATGTTTCATCACGTCAGTGAGTCGGGAGATTCTGGTTCTAACCTGCTGGACCTGGACCCCGATTCACAAAGGTAAGATTAGCTCCTAGTGCCAGACGATTCTTTGACATATTAGGTGTTCATAGGATTTCCCCCTGAAGGGCACCAGACTGAGGCTCTGCTGTTTTTTTCCCTGAAGGGACAAATAGGTAATACAGCATATCGGCTGATTCAGGATATCGACTCAAACAATAAAATGCTCTACCTTAGAAACCGTAGGTAGCTCCTGGTCACAGCATATGTTGTTGTTTGATTTCTCAATTCAATTCTGAGGTTTTTTATATGGTGCAAAATCCCAACAGTTACCTCAGCATGAGGTAATGATCACCTATAAGGAAGCGCTTGGCAACAGTGGGAAGGCAAAACTCCCTGTTAGCAGGAAGAAACTTCCAGCAGAACCAGGCACAGGGAGGGACATCGATCTGCTGTGATCAGTTGGGGGTTAGAGAAGTGAGAGAGCACCAAAGACACACTGTGGAAGCAAAAGTAAAGTTTAATAATGACTAACAATCTTAGTGTATGAAGAGGACTGCTCATGCACATGAGACAGATATGATTTAACCACTTTAACTTTAAGAGCCATTCATGCTGTCTCACATGTGATTGAGTGCTTATAATTAACCCTCCTATTATGTTCATTTGTCAAGAACAGCAACGGTGTTCCTGGGTCAATTTTAATCATCCAAAAGGTGTCTGAAAATAAAAAAATCCTAACAATAAGTCTAAATATTTAATTACTAACTTCATTACTAATTATTCTACCAATATTTAGAGCAATGGTATTCCTTAGCTCTAACAGGTAATGGTGCAATTAGGATAAGTAACTCGTATTTCATTAAAAAATACACATTCAAACTTTATTAAATGTTTCACTACTTTATTTCTTTTTAAAGACAAACATTTAAAACAATAGATTTACATAACATTAAAATTTTGTTTTACATTCATGCACTGTGAACAAGAAATAAACAAAATTGCAATATAACAAACAACTGATTGCAATATGAATGTGTGTGACTGTCTGTACATCTATACAGCACATGAGTGACATGTCATCACTGTGTGCTTTGTGCAAATGAATTTTGCACATTTGGCACAGGTCACACTTGTCTTCACATCATCAGATGGTCTGCAGACCTGGCACCTCTTCCTCTTCCTCTTTCCCTCAGCAGCAGCCTAGAAACAAAAAGACCATGATTACTTTACTCTTGTGTAATTTTGCTGATACCAAGATGCACACAACACACTCTTAAACACTTATACACACACATGAACACCCCACCACACATACACACTCACACACACACACACACACACACACACACACTGATTTACTTACCTCACGCACTGGTGTAGCACATGATGTAGTCCTCTCCTGGATCTGCCTCACTGTGGCTGCAGCGGCTGGGGTCCTTGGCAGGTGCTGCCTCCTTGGGATGTGTGAGGTTACAAGCTCCTTCCCCAACTCCTCAAGAAAGACGCGCCTCTTGTATAGCTTAGTCACATTCCAGTCAGGAAAAATCTCAGTCCAGATGATAAATGCATTGTAGGCCGATACATCTGTCATGTTATAAAAGATGACCAATGGCCAGCGTGCCGTCATCCGTTTGGTGCTGTAGGACCCTGTGACTTTATCCAAGTTGTCTACACCCCCTTTGGTGGCATTGTATTCAAGGATCATGCTTGGTTTTTGGTCCTCTCTTGAGCTGATTTGAGCCTTCTTGTGCAGAGTGCTCATGAGCAAAACATTTTTTCCCTTTTT